>OVBI01001655.1:0-30478 GCA_900406495.1 Sisymbrium altissimum
TTTCGGATATAAGTCGGTTCTTAAATAAATTGTTAGAACCGAACCGAAAACGGAAAGAACCGAACCGAAACCGAACCAAATTTCATGAAAAACCGAATGGTTCTAAATTCTTTGTACCCGAAATATCCAAAACCCGAATAAACCGAACCGAACCGAACCGTTNCTTAAAAATATGAGTGATTATAAATCCATTTTAAACGTAAAAATAAGAACTGTGACACCTGTAAGTGAAAATTAATCCGATTACACACACTGATTTATTTGTAGGCCACTATTTATCACCTTCTTCGAAATAAATTTTATTTTGTCCCCATCTGTCTACTAAAATTGATATTTATCCATTAAATTGATAACAGTGCAAATAAAAGAAAGTTAATTTTCGTAGCTGTTGTTCTATTTTAACCTTTTCTCATATTAAAGTGGCTTAATATGCAAATAAACTAAATTTACAAAGATCTTTTTTGGTCTATGAATTGGTGTTAACCGACTACACCACCAAGACTTTGGTCACAACTCACAAAGATCTTTATCACTCAAACGCTAAAGTTAAAAAAGAAAGGCGATCGTACAAAAAAAGAAGATAAGAACTATAAGAAAAAACATAATTCCTAAAATTTTACATTTTGAGCATCATCGTTTACCGATGCAAAGACGCCGTAAATTTATCATGATGATGGGAATAGCATTTAAAGAAGGAATTATGAGTGATGTCAGATAGTATCATATCAATATTAACACATCAACTAGGGATGATTCTTTTTCGTTTTGTCCAGAAATAATCAAATGTCACACTGAACCAATTCAGTCAATTTTTTTACTTTTTTTTTTTTTAAATGTTGTTGTAAATAAGCTGCATTGATCTTAATCACAAAAAAGCAAAAGCAAAAAAAACGTACGAAAGGCATCTTTCTTTGATTTTTGGTATAAAATCAAATCAAATACGGAAAGAGTAAAGCCGTTTAAAAAAAATAATTTATAGGGATAGAAATAGCAAATATGGAATGGTTTCTATCTCAGATTAAAAAAAAGTTAACCATGGTTAATTAGTAACGAAAGTAGGACCCACAGGAAAAGTAAGAGGAAATAAACGACGAACGTGGAGCCAAAGGCCTAAAAGCAACAGCAAGGACATAATAGTCATTTCGAAAAAACTTTTTAATTTTAATTGTTTTTTCTTTTGTATACAAACAAGTAACAAACCGTCTCTCTTGCTCCTTAAAAATCGAGACTCCTTCACTCCACTCTTCGTACAGTCTCTCTCTATCTCGCTCCCTCTCTCTTTCTCTCTCTTTCTCTTTCCGTTTTTGAAAATTTTGTTTCTTCTTTAAGAAGCTTTCCGTCGAAATGTCGACTCGTGGTGGTGGTAACCGTGGAGGAGCCGGTCGCGGCGGCGGTGGACGTCGATCTGACCAGAGACAAGATCAGTCCTCTGTTCCCGTTGCGTGGCCGGCACTTCAAACGTCCGGTTCGCGTGGCGGTTCGGTTTCTGGCGGGAGAGGACGCGGAAACGCTGGAGGAAGAGGAAACGCTCCGGTTGTTTCCGGTGATCGGAAGCCATCTCCTCCGTCGGACGTTGCGTCTTCCTCGTCGTCCGTACAGGAGAAGAAACCTAAGGTCACCGAGTCTGGTTCCGGTTCGTCGCTTAGTGAAGAGTTAGCGGAGAAAGTTCAGATAACTCCGGCGACGACGACGACTGTTCCTCCGGCTTCATCGAAGGCGGTGACGTTCCCGGTACGGCCTGGGTTTGGTCAAGCGGGGAAGAAAGTAACGATTCGTGCTAATCATTTCCTCGTTCAAGTTGCTGACAGAGATCTCTATCACTACGACGTAAGCTTCCTTTGATTTTCTTGTTTTGTTTTGTGTTTTCTGTTAAATCTTAGAAGAGACACGACGAATCTGCTGTCTGTATTTACATTTCGTTTACTTCTTTTGTCGGTTAGTGTTTTTGTTGTTAGGGTTGCTTTTGTGGATGAAGCTGTGTGGGTTGATGTTTATTTGATATGTTTTGTCCGTTAGCGTTGTTGTTGTTGTTGTTGCTGCGCGGATGAAGCTTTTGTGGGTTGATGTTTGTTTGATATGTGTTGTCGGTTAGCGTCGTTGTTGTTGTTGCTTTGAGGGTTGATGTTTGTTTGATTTTTATTTTTTGGTTAATAGGTTTCGATCACACCTGAAGTTATTTCGAAGAAGGTGAACAGAGACGTGATGAAAATGTTAGTGGATATGTATAAAGAGTCACACATGGGAAAGAAGATGCCTGCTTATGATGGAAGGAAGAGTCTTTACACTGCTGGTCCTTTGCCTTTCGAGTCTAAAGAGTTTGTTGTGGACTTGAATGAGAAAAAAGATGCTGCTTCATCTAAGTACGCTTCTTGGTTCTCTTTGGAGATTTTGTTTATTTTTTAAGAAAATGGTGGGAAATGGAATTTGTTCTACAGTTTTTTTTTGACATTGTGAATGTTTTGTTTTGGCAGGAGAGACAGGAAATTCAAAGTTGCGATAAAGCTGGCGTCAAGGCCTGATCTTTTTCAGTTACAGGAATTTCTCCGTCGGAGACAGAGAGAGGCTCCATACGAAACGATTCAGGTTCTTGATGTTGTTCTCAGGGATTCGCCATCGCAAGAGTAAGTAAAGACTAAACATTTTACTGTGTTGGACTAAGGTTTTGACTAAAATTAAATTCAATGTTTTAGTTTTGCGTTAGACTAAACATTCACTGTACTGTTTTCTGTTCAGGTATGTTACTGTTGGGAGGTCTTTCTTTAACCCCATCTTGGGAAAGAAAGGTGAGCTTGCTGATGGTGTTGAGTACTGGAGTGGTTATTTCCAAAGTCTCAGGCTCACTCAGATGGGACTGTCTCTTAACATTGGTAAGAGATTATCAAATGTTTTCCTGAGTTGTTGCGGTTGATTAGTCATATCTTTCACTTATTTATTGGAGATTTTCCGATGCATTTCAACTTTGTTCTTTTCTTATAATGCAGATGTGTCTGCAAGATCCTTTTATGAACCGATCCTTGTCACTGATTTCATCAGCAAGTACCTGAATCTCAGGGACATTAACAGGCCACTAAAGGACTCAGATCGTGTCAAGGTATGTTACCTGACGTTTTATTTAACCAGTTTAAATAGTTTATCTTATAGAAGAGGGTGCAGTTGTCTATATGATTCTTATCTTGTATATTATATGGTGGTGGCTAGGTTAAAAAAGCTTTGAGGAACTTAAAAGTTGAATTGGGACAATTTAACTTCGCAAGAAGTGCCAAGATCAGTGGAATTTCCAGCTGCCCCATCAGCGAGCTTAGGTAAAGTTGCTTGTTTCAGTAAACCTGAATCAAATGCAGAGTTGTTGGTTGGACTTTGTTTCTTATCTTTTGATTTCAAAGTTGTTGATATTACTATTACTTCATTTCAGGTTCACCTTAGAGGACAATTCCCAAAAAACCGTTGTGCAGTATTTTGCTGAGAAGTATAATTACAGGGTGATATACCCATCTCTACCTGCTATCCAATCAGGGAGTGATTCAAAGCCGGCTTACTTGCCGATGGAAGTATGATTCAAATTCGAACATTTCATTTAGTCTTTACCTTCATCATTATTTTTGTGAATTCAAATTTGTATCATTAAAGATATGCTTACTTTTGGTTTTTGCAGTTATGTAGAATAGCTGAAGGCCAGAGATACACGAAAAAGCTTAATGAGAAGCAGGTGACTGCGATGCTGAGAGCTACCTGCCAACGACCTGATATTAGAGAGGAAGCGATCAAAGGGGTATGTTAAGTGCTCTGTGAATCACATTTACAACAGTTACTCATCTTTCATTTTGCATTCCTCATTTGATAAACATCACGTTTATTGTTTCTATTGTTAGATTGTCAAGGAAAATAAGTATAACGACATTGAGCTCGTGAGCAAGGAGTTTGGAATGTCAGTGACTGATCAGCTAGCCTCAGTTGAGGCTCGTGTCCTACCTCCACCACTGGTGATTTCTCGTCTCTGTTTTTGTGATTGCTTTTTTTTTTATCGGTATATATTTTCTCTTTTCAAAATTCCTGACTGCGAGTTGTTGTTTCTGTCTACAGTTGAAATACCATGAAAGTGGTAGAGAAAAAATGGTGAATCCAAGGCTAGGTCAGTGGAACATGATTGACAAGGTAAAACTGTAGTTGGCTATCACAATGTTTCCTTTTTTTTGCTCTATGTGGGTACTTGAAAGTTAAGTATGCTTCTATTTTTCTTGTTTTGATAAATTTTACATCGTTTTGGGTGTTGTTTATTTTGTGTGTTAGAAAATGATTAATGGAGCAGAAGTTGCGTCTTGGACTTGCGTAAACTTCTCTACTCGGATTGACAGGAACTTACCTCAAGAGTTCTGCCGTCATTTGATTAGCATGTGCGACAGCAAAGGAATGGTATGGAATTGTGTCATGCTTTATGGTACTTATTGTTACACGATCCTTTCATACTAGAAAGGTCGCTGACTGTTTTTTATCTTTACTTCCAGCAATTCAATCCACAGCCTGCTATTCCGTTCATTTCTTGGCCGCCTCAACGAATTGAGGAAGCACTTCGTGATATCCACCAAAGGGCAAGTGATCTCCAAATTCTGATTGTAATATTGCCTGATGTCAGTGGATCTTATGGTAAGTTTGTGAAATTAGTTGGTAATATGTGAATATGATCTAAATTATACCAACAATCTGGTTTCATGGACATTTTTTTTTGTCTGCAGGAAAGATCAAAAGGATATGTGAGACGGAGCTAGGGATTGTCTCTCAGTGTTGTCAACCACACCAAGTTCGTAAACTCAGCAAGCAGTACATGGAAAATGTTGCGTTGAAGATTAATGTCAAGGTCTTGTCATCTGTTTCCTGTTGTTTTATCCTTCCACTTGTTTATATTTATGATGCTGTAAATTGAAGGGTTTTAATTGTATTACAGACTGGAGGACGGAACACAGTTCTTGATGATGCTTTTAGAAGAAGAATTCCCCTGATTACCGATCGCCCGACCATAATCTTGGGTGCTGACGTGACTCACCCTCAACCTGGAGAGGACTCGAGTTCTTCTATTGCTGCGGTATATCTTCATTGCTTTTACTTTTATCTCACTATCTAGCTGATTCAGCATAAAAGTTCATCTCTTGTTAACAGGTTGTGGCTTCGATGGACTGGCCTGAGATAACCAAGTATCGTGGGCTGGTGTCTGCTCAGACTCATAGGGAAGAAATCATCGAGGACCTGTACAAGCTGGTGCAGGATCCTCAGCGAGGGCTAGTCCACTCTGGTATGATAAGGTAAGAACAGAAGCTTTACTTCTTCTTTTTTTCCTTGTTCAGATTCACAAAAACAAATAATAACATTTTGTTTCTGAATGCAGGGAACATCTCATCGCATTCAGGAGGGCTACGGGTCAAAAACCTCAGAGGATCATATTCTATCGGTAAGTCATATCGATAGACGATAGGTTTCGAGTTTTGACTATTGTAATCTGTTTTGCTAATTGTTTATCTTTCTATGCAGTGATGGTGTAAGTGAAGGACAGTTTAGCCAGGTGCTGTTACATGAGATGACCGCTATACGGAAGGCCTGTGCCTCTCTCGAGGAAGGTTATCTTCCGCGTGTCACTTTTGTGGTCGTCCAGAAACGACACCACACACGTCTGTTTCCTGCTCAACACGGGAACCGTGAGACGACTGATAAGAGTGGCAACATTCAGCCAGGTTTCTCACCACAATGTGATCTTTATCAGCTTTAAAATTCATTTTAATGATCTCAACATAGAAGTTTAAAACATTTTTTGCGCTTTTTTTCTTTTAGGTACCGTCGTTGATACCAAAATTTGTCACCCGACAGAGTTTGATTTCTATTTGAACAGCCACGCTGGTATCCAGGTAACAGTACTTCTCCGACTAATTAAAATCTCGTCAGTCTCATCGTCAGCAATCATAAGTTTCTTTTTGGTGTCTTGAATGGTTTAGGGAACAAGTAGGCCTGCTCATTACCACGTCCTTGTGGACGAGAATGGTTTCACTGCTGATGCGTTACAAATGCTTACCAACAACCTATGCTACACGTAAGGAACAACAACAACATACATTTCTCTTTGACATGTTAAACTACATAAATTGTTTAAGCAAAATCATTGTCTTGAACGCAGGTTTGCGAGGTGCACAAGATCTGTGTCAATTGTTCCACCGGCTTACTATGCACACTTGGCTGCATTCAGAGCTCGTTACTATATGGAGAGTGAGATGTCTGATGGAGGCTCGAGCAAGAGCAGGAACACAACCACAAGCACGGCACAAGTTGTTTCGCGTCTTCCAGCAATCAAAGATAACGTCAAGGAAGTTATGTTCTACTGCTGATGGAAATACCTTCTTGGCTACCACTTTTGATCAACCGAAACGAAACGAAGAAAACAAAAACTCTTTATCTTCGGTTTTGGTTTTTTTCTATAACTTCTCTTATCGGTTGTTGGCTGTGAATATTTTGAAAATCTGGCCAATATTTACTCTTTAGGACTTAATGTGTTTTGGTTATCGACGATGATCAGACTTAAGTTTATCGTTGTGGGAAAAAGAAATCGTTTAATTATGTTTCTTGGACTATATGATCTGACTCAGAATCTGCATATGTTCTGTTCTACGTTAGTTTCAATAGCTTCTACTCGGTTTGCTTCTAAATCCGTAATTTCAGTGTATAATCAGCTAATCTATCTTTTACTATGCTTGTTCTGTTCCCTTTATAAAACTCTTTTATTTGTTGGTAATCTGATTAGAGTAAAATCAGGGTCTGATTAGCACATTCTAATGATTACACTCAAGATCGATTTATTGCTGTAGGTTTCTAAAAATGGATTTTTTTTTTTATATTTTCAAATATTATTAGAAGAAATGATCTGAAATTTGAGTAATAATATGTTGCAGTTAACTGAGTAACAATAAAATAAAAAAATTTGTTATTTTAAGAACTTTTAATGAAAAGGAAAAAGACAAAAATAGTAGAGTGTTAAAATGTACTACAAATGTAGTAAAAAAAGAACATAAATTTTAGATTTTAATCAAAAGAAATATACAGTAAAAATTAAAAAAAAGTGGCGTTAATCATACCATTTTGTTGGGGGCACTCGACAAAACTAAAAACAAAACAAAACACGATGGAAGATTGGTTCAATTCATCAAAGTCAAGAGCTTCCTCGCTAAAAAACGGACACGACGCCTAAACTCTCCTCTTAGATCTCTCTCCCTCCCTCTCCCTCTCTTCATTTCCGCGGGAGTCTTCCTTGATCCGTTTCACATCGGTTCAACAAACACATTCTCTTTAATCCTCTGTGTTCAATCTCTTCCTTCTTTAGATTGGATCAGTATTGATCTCTCTCAAACTGGGTATGATCTGAAATGAGATGCAGCCTAATCTGTTCCCATTCGGCACAGTTTTGGGTAATCCGTTTCTCTTCAATGGTGGCGATCTAACCGAGTTTGGTACTGGTGGTGTTGGTGGCTTTGAGAGCTCTAGGGTTTTCTTCTTACTTCCTCTCTTGTTATCACAAGGCCAAGGCATGGATTTATCTAAAGTTGGTGAAAAGTTCCTCAGTTCTGTTAAGTCAGCTACTTCTCTTGGTCTCTTACCTTCTCCTTCTTCCTCCTCTGATCGTCCTGAGGTAGTTTGAATAATTAAAAAGAGTTTTGCTTTTAAAAAAAAGGAGTTTTTTTTTTTGTGGGGTAATAATCTTTTTATTGGTGTAGATTCCGGCACGTGCGGCAGCTGCAGCTGCTGTTGCTCGTGCTTTGGCTGGACTTCCTTCTGATCAGAGGTTAAGTATTTCTTCTACTGCTACTGAGCTTAGTTCAATTTATGGTAACAGACCTCCTCCTCAAGAAGTTGAAGAGCTTGAAGAAGGTTTCTATGAAGAGGTGTGTGTGTGGGGATTACATAAAGTTTGTTTTTTTTTTTTTCTAGTGTTTGTGATTATTACTAAAGCGAGTAGGTCATTTCATTTTTTTTGTGTTTCTCGTGTAGGATTTTGATCCAGTGAGGCATATTTTGGAGAATGTGCCTGATGATCAAAGTGAGCTAGCTTATTTTGAGAAGCAGGTATTAACTGGTGTTAGTGTGGGTTTCTTCTGTTTTATTCATTTGCAGAATATTGTCTGATGCTTCTATAAATAAGTTAAGATGTTTGTTCTACTGTATAGGCTACGTTGAGGTTGGTACAGCTGGATAGAGTGGCGGAAAGTCTGTCTCACCATGTTATGGAGCATCATGAAGTGATGGGTAAGTACTTTGAATTGAAAAGACTTGTCTTTTTTTCCTCCAAAGGAAAGTGATTTCCACTGAGAAGAAGAGCGTTTGAATACTAATATTCACTTTTGGCCAGTGAAGGGGATGAATTTGGTTAGAGAATTGGAAAAGGATTTGAAGATTGCAAATGTCATCTGTAAGGTGAGTGATATCATTTTCTTATCCTAAATTTTACAACAGCAAAATAGTGCTTTAATTCTATTTTGCCTGTTGCTGGTTTGACGTTGTTTGTGGCTATTTTGTTGTTTCTTATTGTCAGAATGGAAGACGGAATTTGACGTCATCTATGAATGAGGCTTCAAGAGATCTTATTGTACACACTCATTCCAAAAAGAAGCAAGCTCTTCTGGTAGGCTTCTCTATCTTTTCCAGACATCTAGCATCCACTGAGAGTTTTTTCAATCTGGTCACTTGAAATTTTGCTCAATGCTTTGTAGTTTCCTACTGAGAAGTTTCTGTACAAACTCTGTAATATCGCCTATGAGCGAGTGGACTATTACTGTTAGGATAAGTTCTACATGGACGTAGTTTCTTAAATACATATGTACTGTGTACTGTCGCCTGATCAGCAAGGGCCCAAGTGTCAGATTATATAAAACATTGTGAAGATTTTTTTTCATGCCTTTTTGCTTCTCTGGAAACCTTGTAGTTTGAACTGCCTGAATGTTTAAACAATTTACTCTTCTTGCAGGACATGCTTCCTATATTAACCGATCTTCGCCATGCAAGAGTAATGCAGTCAAGTCTTGAAGACCTTGTTGAAGAAGGAGACTATTGCAAGGTAGATTTCCTTGGTTCTCTTATAGGAACTATGGTGGTATTATGCTTTGAAACTAACAAGAACCAGGAAATGTATTCCATATAATGTAGGCATTTCAAGTTCTATCTGAGTATTTGCAGCTGCTTGACAGTCTATCCGAGTTTTCAGCAATCCAAGAGATGACCCGTGGTGTTGAGGTAGTTATTGCTTATTCATGACCAAACATCGTCTTCATAATTTTCTATTTATCAGTCGGTTGAGCTTCTCATACTCTTTTCAAGGTTTGGTTAGGAAGAACTCTTCACAAGCTGGATTCACTTTTGTTGGGCGTCTGCCAGGAATTCAAAGAAGATAGTTATTTAATGGTTAGTAATCCAGCTTATTCTCGTGTTATATATGTATAGCTCTCTCCTTCCAGATTTTAACTAGAAAAGTTTGAATGGTGGGCCTTTAATTTAGTCGGAGAACTTTCAGTGGCAGTACTTTAACTTGTTCATGTCCTCGTACTTTAGGTCCTTGACGCTTATGCGCTGATCGGTGATGTCTCTGGTCTCGCCGAGAAGATTCAAAGCTTCTTTATGCAGGAGGTTATCTCAGAAACACACTCAGTGCTAAAGACCGTTGTTGGGGAGGTACATATGTTAAGTATATAATTGTTTCTCCGGTAGACTTGTTGTTGAGGTAGTGGATGTATCCGTGCATGTTGGTTGGATGCATTGAGATTGCTGGTGTATGGTATAATTGTTTTTTCCTTGTTCCTTAGCTTTCACTTTTGATCCTAGCAGATACATGAAAGCAGACAGTTAAAAATAGTAATATATGGTATGTAGATAGATATGTTGAATGCTTAACAATTGTGGTTTTCTGAATAGACCTATATTCTCAAAATGTAAAGATGGTTACAATTTATTTTACACGATCTGATTTACATTCGTTTCTCTCTCCATGCAATCTTTGCCATATGCGGCACTGCTTTTTTTACCTCATCCCACTTAGTACTGAAATGAGTTTTCTAAAGGTCAACATATCAAACCAATTATATTATTGATCTTGTAAATATTGTATTTGCAGGATAACAGTGCTACCACCCAATTTAGTAGGTATGTTCTATGTATATCTAACACTCACTTCTGGTTCCTTTTTGTTTGGATTCAAGTATTCTTTCTGATTAATTCAAATTTATTTCAGACTTACATACAGCGATCTATGTATTCAGACACCAGAATCCAAGTTTAGACAATGTCTTTTGAGAACACTAGCTGTGCTATTTCAGTTAATATATTCGTACCATCAGATAATGAGTTTCGCGCCAGAAAAGAGGGTAGGTTCCATTCCCTACTTTAGTTTGTATATAACATTTTCTAACTATGATTGAAAGGGTTCTTGAAACAGCCTCTAGTTCTGATTCCAGTGTTACAGTAATCGTTGTATGATTTCATAGTCTTGAACTCTCTGTCCAGACCTTTTTACCTATTGTCTGAGCAAATATACCCAAACTCACTATAAATAGAGGGAATCTGAGCATACGGTTAAAGCTTTTCTCTTTCTGTTTGTTTAGTTTGGTGGCATGTAGAATTCCACGTGCTTTATTGATATGCATTTCATCTCGGAAATTATATTTAATCATTACTTGATTTCTTAGTTAACATACAATTAAGTTGTGGGGGGGGGGGGGGGGGGGGGGGTTGNGTTGTGGCTGTCTATCTTATGCATTGTCATCTTCCTTTAGGCTTTTTTCTGTAGGTCAATTGCTTAATTATCTCTAAAGGTTTATAAGGGCAAGGCTTCTGAATTGGAACAGGTAGAAAGTTTGATCTCAACAAGTTCTGCAACAACTCAAAAGATTGATTCAGTGACAAACACTTCACGCGACCCACAGGAGGGTGGTCTCTCTTCAGCCACGAGTTCAGCAAGCATACCTTCTTGTACCATTTCTACTGAAGAGTCTGTTGAAAGTGAAATTTCCAGTCCCGTGCAGCAAGCGTCTAATAGTGCAATAGAGGAGTCACCATGGTACTATCTACGAAAAGAGAGTGCCGCTTTTGTTTCAGAAACTCTGCAGAGAGGACGCAGAAATCTTTGGCAACTTACAACAAGCCGTGTGTCAGTTTTGCTCTCTTCCCCAGCTGCTTCTTCAACAAGTATACATCAGTTCCTAAAAAATTATGAAGACCTGAGCGTCTTTATACTTGCTGGGGAAGCGTTCTGTGGATTTGAAGTTGTTGATTTTAGGGAGAAGCTAAAGGGTGTATGCGAAAATTATTTCACTGCATTTCATAGGCAAAGCATGCATGTAAGTTCAGTTTCACAATGCCCATTGGAGTGACATAACCAATACCTACCTAGTTAGTCTCATGCATCGCTTCTCCTACATGATACCGTGAAGGTTAAGTTTTTTTTTTGGTTTTTCTCCCTTATAGGCGCTTAAAATGGTCCTGGAGAAGGAGACATGGAAGAAATTGTCACCTGATACTGTGCAAGCTATTAATTTTGCTGGTCTTGTGGGGGATGGGGCTCCTCTAATTACTTCTTCCCGAAGTGCCTCTGGTTCTTCCAGATTGCCTCACTCTAATAAGTCAAATGACTCAGTTGATCCCAGTGGGAACAGGAGTGGATTCTCATACTGGCTGAAAAGTGGAAACCCTTTCTCAGGAAAGTTAACTTACTATAGAGAAGATCAAGACTACTCCCCAGTCAACGGAACTGCCTCTGGAGATTTTGAAGGGAATGACAGTATTCACGAAGACGTTGTGAATTCCAATATAAGAGATAAAAAACGCATTAACGGAGGTAGTCCTGTTTCAGGAGATGAAAACGAGGACCTTCTTGCTGACTATATTGACGAGGATAGTCAGCTTCCAAGACGAAGTTTTACACGTAGTATATCAAGGAGTTCTTCACATTTCAGTACTAATGATGATTTGACAGCTCAAACAGGATCTTCGCTTTGTCTTCTAAGGTAATATATGGTTTAGCAAATGCTTGAGATTAGAATGACAGCCTTCCCATCTGAAATTTCCCCACGTCACTTTTGTGATACGGAATTGTGATAACTGTGTTTTATGTCTTAGATCAATGGATAAGTACGCCAGGCTTATGCAGAAACTAGAAATTGTTAATGTCGAGTTCTTAAAGGTAACAATCCTAATTCTAGAAAGTCTGCAGGTTTCTTTTTAAAAGTTTCCCTTACCCCTGTTTGGAATTCTGTAGGGAATATGCCAATTGTTTGGGGTCTTTTTCTATTTCGTGTATCAAGTATTTGGTCAAGAAAATACAAATTCAGGTGGAAAAGGAGTTGCCCACTCTTCCAATCGTGAGTATCTGATTCGTTGCCTTTTGTTGCTCTTTGTTTGTAATGTTACCCCCGACCAGCTTCGATATGGTTATGTTACAGCTTTTATAGCTACAATATCTGAGGAAACCATTTTGCTAAATATTGAATATCTTTCAAACTTTTGAAATGCAGATCGTTTGAAAAACTGCTTATCCCGGATATCACAAGAGTGTGAGCAATGGATAAAACCTCAGTTTTCATCATCACCATCTTCTTCACTTGCCTTTTCCAACACAGTTAGTCTTGCGGACGTGACTCCAGCAAGTCCCTTAAATACAACATCTGGTCACGTATCAGGCATATCTTTTAGTCTCAAGGTATAAATAGGTTTTCATCGGTCTGAAAACTACAACTAACACTGTTTCTGTCGAATAGTAAACCTAAAAGATAGCTATCCATACTCATTTATTTTCACTTAACAATATATGACGTGTGAGTAGAGAAGAGCAGCCGCCTTGTTTCTTCCTTTCATCTAAAGGTTGCATAATAAAAGGTTTCTGTAACACATGATTATCGCTTGCAGGAAAGATGTGCTGCAGTGGACACTGTTTCTCTTGTGGCTCGAATATTGCATAAATCAAAGGCTCATCTCCAGTCGATGCTTATGTCAAGAAATGGCTCTCTGGTTGAAGACTTCTTTGGTCAACTGGTATGTACCTCTTTTCAGTTCCGATTCCTTATAAACTCTGGCCGAGCCGGAAATATATTGCATTATTGGCTGTGCTGTTGACAACAAACGTTACATACAATTTAATTATACATAAGCATCTGTAGCATCCAGTAGACTTTTGCCTCTTCAAAAATAACGAATTATGCAGGATGATCATAAGCAATTTAATTGTTATACGTTTATTATATTAAATTCTCAAACATATATTCTAGTCAAGAACTATTCATATACAAAATGTGGTAGCAAATTTATCTTAAGGAGTTGCATTATATGGAATGATTTATCAGGTTGGTTCCGTACCTGATCTGACAGAGCACTTACATAGGACAACTGCGAGGATACTGCTGCATGTTAATGGGTAAATTGCTGACCTACTTAAGGAAGTTATTAGATCCTCTCTGTGCCTTCTGTTCTTACTCTAACTGGCCTCTGAGTTGTTAAAACTGTTACATTAAATTTATATACTGTGAATTCAATCGGTACGGTGAAGTCGAACCTTGGTTCTTATATTATTGGTTCTCATTGGAGGTATGTATTCACCTGATTTTGCAGATATGTCGACCGGATTGCTAATTCTAAATGGGAAGTCAAAGAGCTTGGAGTTGATCATAATGGGTTTGTTACTTCATTCTGTTACTCCATTTGCTCTTCGATATATGCACCTGCAACTTCTATTAAATCATATTTTTTCATTATTTAGATGCTCATAGTTTTTCAAAAGTATCTTGTAGAATGCTCGTGTTGTACGAAGTCATGATTGGCAAGCTGCCTATTTAATTGCTGAATTCTGATTTAGATATTCAGTACATGGTTGATGCTCGTAAACTAGATCTTGATCAGTTACTTGGCCTGTTGGACCATCGATTGCTTCACTGCCATCTTATATGTAATAAACTTTTTGAACGAAACAGGTATGTTGATTTGATGCTCGGGGAATTCAAACACTACACAACAAGGCTTGCTCATGGAGGCATTACACAGGAGGTAAATAACTCTATGACATGATCAGTTTTTGTACCGTTGGACTGGGACATTAGTGGTGACGGATTTGGCACCTGTTTAGATATTTCCTTCTGAGTTTTGTGTGTCACAATCAAACCGAACACCTTTTATCTTTTATAAACTATCAACTAGCAGCAAGCAATTCAATTTGATTAAGATATCAGATTGAGCCTATTTTCTTCTCAAACTATAGGGTAAATCTGTATCCACTTTAAAATCTTTTTCCATGTATAGGTCCAAAGCCTCCTACTGGAATATGGAGTTGAAATATTTGCAGAGGTGCTTGTAGAAGGTTTATCTCGCATAAAAAGATGTACTGATGAAGGACGTGTTCTCATGTCATTAGATATTCAGGTACTTTTCCCCTCTGTTTTACACTAGATCAGGAATTTTGTACCCGAATAAAATAAGTTATCAACAATACTGGTATAGACGTATCATATGAACAACGCATCTGCAAAGATTGTTACATATTGAATCACGTGTCATAACATTTATGACATACATGTACTCTGTAGTGGTGACATAATGCATAAGCAATTGATATATGCGTCTGCGTTAATAGTTAATGCATGGGAACAATCCAACATTATCAATCTTCTTGTAGGTTCTAATAAACGGGCTAAATCAGTTTGTGCCAACAACAAAGGTGAAACCGAAGTTACAAATAGTCGAAACATTTATTAAGGTAAGCAAACCAGAAACTTATATCGAAACAGAAACAACTGTCCGGTTTAAACCGAAATCATCACTCATTTTGCAGGCATACTATCTGCCAGAGACGGAATTTGTCCACTGGGCAAGAACTCATCCGGTAAACAAACAAATTTTTTATAGTTTTTGTAACGTTTTGCGTAAACCAAGTGGAATTTGCGTCAGTCTTAGAAGAGTTGATGAACATGTGTAAACAATGGGTTGTGTAAATAAACATACAGGAATATACAAAAGGACAGGTCACAGGACTGGTGAATTTAGTAGCAACCATGAAAGGCTGGAAGAGGAAGACACGGCTAGAAGTTTTGGATAAGATTGAATCAGCTGCTGTGTAGATCAATCTGGAAGCTTCTAGAACTTTCACCAAAAGCAAGTAATATTTACGTTGTTTTTTTTTTCTGCTCTTGGTTCTGTCTCGCTTTGGCTCTTCTTTTCTTTTGCATTTGTATCGAGTGGTGTAAATTTGAGGATATAGGCCCTTCTTAGTTACTGTCGTTGCGTATGGATTTGTGTAAAAGATCCTCCTGAAGTTGTACAGTCTTGAAGAGATTGTAACACACATTTTTTCCTCCATTTTAAATACTTAATTAGCATCTAAATATTTGTATTATCATTTATCAAACTCGATTTTATAGTGCAAAAGCTATTCAGCCATCGAGAAGTTATATAATTTTTTGTTTTCTGTTATGATAGATTAACTCCTTGTCATTCTGTTGAGCATAAATAATGAAACATCAATGATGATAATACATATAACAAAAAAAAAATTCAACTTTTTATTATTATGTTTGAAAAAAACAAATCGTTTGTAGTTTCACTGTAACTACAGACGAATATCATCATTTGTTTTTAACGTTTGAGTTATAATATCAATCAGATTGAAAGGTGTCCCCATCTCTTTTGTTGTGGACTTGTGGTCATATTTGAGATGTGAAGTTGGAAGAAAGAATGGTCAAAAGACTTCAAAGTTGGGGTGACTTCGTTATCTCTCCAACCATTTTTAATGCAACACATGGCTCATCTACTGGTACCTGTTTCACAACAAAACATTCAAACATAATTAGTTTTTTTCTATAACTTTTCTTATAATTTACTTTTCCGAATTTCTCTAGTAAAAACATTCAAACTTACTATGTTGAAGTAAGTTGCGTGTCAATATGCAAGAGTTCTATTCTAAACAAAAAAACCGATAATTAAATTTTATAAAAGGAAAAATCATTATTAAAGAGACAGTCGACAGTTTTGCTTTTTTTTTGTTGTAAAAATAAAGAAAATGCAGAAAGAAGATAGAGAAAACATTGAGAAACATACGTACACAAAAGAGACTTGTGCTTTCGTTTAATAAATTCATCACGTATCTCTCACGTTATTCCAACAATATTTAATAAATGTGGATGAATTAAATTAACTGCCTACAATATCTTCTCTCAATACAAAATGTAAAGCATATGTACTGACTACTGACCAGCTTAGTTTTGCAAGAAATATTTATGACAGATATAACCTAGTAGTACAAATTCGACAGAAAGAACGTAAATGTGTTGAAGAATCATATAATATATTTATTAATATTCATGAAAAAAAAAAAGGAACAGAAGTGTACTTACAAAATGACCAGCTCCTAGAATCCAATAGAAATGGAGATTTTTGAATGATTTTGTGAAGCCTCTTGTTATTGTTGCTCTATCATTTTCACAATATAATGGCACTCTTTCCATCTTATTGAACTCTTGTAGCCCCTCCCACCTTACACATATGACATATAACATCATCACCATTTAATAATAAATACCAACAACCTTAGCTGACGTATTTACTATTATTCCCTATGTATCGTCATTTTCTGTTACTGTTATCATTATGATTTGTGGAAAAAGAGTACCCAATCCAAACTGTGTATAATTAGAAAACCTATAAAAAACATATATATTGAATATATAGGTGCCCTATAGAAAAATGGATAAAACTTTATGCAAGCCAATGACTCATCGAGGTTTTCCATTTACACGCAATTTGGATTCCATTTTAGTACATTCTTCATTACAGAATGTAGATGTAATATAAATCAAAATTAGGAAAGTAGATAACTCTTACTTGAGCTTGCGAACCCATGCTTCAGTTCCACTTGTTGCGCAGATAAGATCAAGCTGCGTATAACCACATGTCATATTATCTCATTCTTTTATTACTATTATATTTCAACACTCAACAGACAAAAATTCTGCGTATAACCACATGTCATATTATTTCATTCTTCTAATAGTATTATATTTAAACAAAGAAATCTTTTGCAATGAAAATGATTTGTCTACATCTTTCATATAGTTAGGGAATGTAAATTCAACGTTGATGCATGGTCTTACTTGTCCATTATAGATGGTCACATCTACTCCCTTGGCAAGAAGCTCATCGACCTGCCAAAATGTATATTGTTTTTATTTTAAAATAGGGAAAAATATTACATCTAACATTCAAATACTTAAAAATAAATCTAATACGATTGAGGAAAGAATTATTACGCCGTCGATTGTGGGTCTCATAAAATCACCTTGCATCGCTGTAAACACATCACCCGAATTGTTCCCCCACCTATTAATTTTACACACACACAAAAACACAAATATAATAACTAACAACTTAAATCTATACACAAATATAAAGTTTGATACTTTATAAACATTATCAAGTTGCTTACGTGAGGTCTTTAGGAATAATCTTGAGCTTCTTTTTGATAACACCATTCATTAATTTATCAAGGTCCCCTCCTTCATCCGCGTCGGTCGAACTTCTCAAATCATTTAAATATCTCGAATACTTTCTTAATATTCTGTTTTCTTTTCTTGTTTCTTCGCTCGTTGTGAGCGAGAGAGGGTCCATCCCAGAATCCAATAGGAAGTTGTAAAAATCCTACATCAAACCCACCAGTTTATCAATAATTCACATATATAATTGTATACACGTGAATAATGTAGTAATAATGGATATAAAATGAAATAAGACAAAAGACTTACGACGGAATTGGAGTTGGCGCTAATCATCGATTCAAGTTCCATCCACGTTTCCGTGGCTTCGACGTATTCACCATTCTTAAGTTGGTTTCTAATCTTCTCAGCTAAGCTGCTCCAACAACAATTATAGATATAGATGAATCAGATAGATGATTAATTATGTAGTAATTAGAAAAAATGGATTTTTTCTTTTTTTTTTTTGTATTAAGAAAGACCTGTTAGAGAGATCCTTGGCCTTGTAATCAAGCCTCGACACATAGTTGAGAAGAGGTCCCCATGAAAACTGTAACCATTAATTAATCAAAATCATAGCCATATCATTTCAGTTGCACATAAATGAGGGTATTGCTACATCTGTTTCATGTGTCACTGTAAGATTTTATTTTTGCAAAGTTCAAAAAAAAAAAAAAAGATTTTATTTTTGTTTTATAAAAAAATCGTTATATATTTCATACTTGTTTTAATATAGTTTTTTACGGATTGGCCATCTGTAAAAAATTTTAGTTGCCCAAAAAACCTGAAGTTTTTTTAACTTTTTATGGGTTTTGGAGTTTAGCTGATTTCGGTTTAGGATGATTCCGGAGTTTTAGCTGATTTGGATAAAAGCAAGTATTTTAGTTTTTATTGTCTTTTGCAACTTTTGACTTTTTACGTAGAGATGAAGTCTTATAATTGTATATAATTTTTAAAAATTCCTCTACGTCTGAGAGTTATAACGACACTTCAAATGAAAGGAATGTTGTTATACTTGTTAACTAACAAGTAACAAGCCAAAAGTAACATATATGAAACTCACCACAAAGTCTTCAGGGGATATCCAACTATCTCCCAAAACCACTCCTATTCAACAAACAAGATAACGAATTATGTAAAGTCCACATTATTCGTTTCACTTTACCAAAAGAAAAAGAGAAGAAAAACAAAATATCTCTTACCTCCAAGATGAAGCTTCAATTTGCCAGATTGAACCGCGTTGGTAACTGATAAACCGAGCTTAACCGCGATTTTGCCACCATAAGATTCAGCAACAATAAAGAGAGGACTTTTGTTTAAAATCTGGTTTTTGTTGAAGAGTTGTTGCAACAGTGTGGTCAAGTCCTTTGCTGCTTCTTCATCACTTTTCACATACAAACCCTTCTCTTCCACGAAACTATACCCTGCCCCAACTGGACTATCCTTTTCCCCCCCACATTTTTGTATTCATCAATAAAAACAATAATATTAAAATTCAACATATTGGAGTCTTAAAGACTCATCAAATGAGATACTACGCAACCCTAATTAATTATATGTTTTTGATTAATTAATATATTGTTTTTTATATGTAAATAAAATTAAAAATAAATCAATACCACAAACAAGAGATCGGCCTTCTTCAACCAAGTTGAATTTCTGGGCTTGAGAAATGTGTTTACTGGACCAACCTCCTGAAAATTCCCTATTCCAACTCCTGAAGCTCCCTGTTTCATCGAATCAAATAATTGAGACTGGTCGGTCAATAAACAAAAATATTCCAAAGAGAAAAATATAAATGTATAAACGACGAATGAGATAAGAACAACATGTCAAATAAAAGTAGATACAACCACACATATACATAAAAAAACTTACAGGTCCACCTTGGAGCCAGAGGATAATAGGCCATGGCTTTGAAGGATCTTCAACTCTATACGGACTTTTATAGTGCCACCAAAACATGTGTGCTTCTATTTTTCGATTTTGATTGTGGAAAAAAAAAGAGTCATTACAAAACTCATTTTGATACATATAACCAACAATACATATGTTCTTAATTGCATAATATGGAGTGAGAGATAAAGGACGTACTTGGTCTAACTTCAGCATATCCCCAAGCTTCGGATCCATCGGAGTTGCTTCTTACAGCTTTGGTTTCTCCATTGCTACATGACACAATGAGACACAGAATCACCAGTTGTGCAACTGATCTCTTCATTTAGACGACTCTTTGTGAATCAATTTTCCTATCTTGATTGTAAAGAGAGAGCGAGAGAGCGAGAGAGAAAGTTGAAATATAGAGGGAGAGAAAGATAAAAATACTAGCTAGGAAGTAATATATTTCAGATGTCAAGGCACACTAAGTCAATGCTATTGGTTATATGGTATATATATATATAAAAATACATATAGGAAAAAAGTATATTTAACATAGAAAATGAGCAGAACTTTTTCTTTCTTTATAACATTAACCAATAAAATTAACCCACATAACTCTAAAATAATTAATTTTTAAAAATATATTACATAAATAAATAAATGTTTAATTTAGTTATATATCTTAACTAGTTTTTTTAAATATATATTAAGAATAATTAGTCAAATATTTTATTAAAATTTAATTTAATTTTATTCCCTTAAAATTAGAGCATTTTCACATATAAATAAAATTTGGTGACATATAATTATAATTTAGTGGTTTGTACTAATATTAGTATCGTTGTTGACTATAAGACATATCAAAATTAAGAGAATATCCATAAAACAAATTGGTTATGATATATTTATAATATATGCACTACACATCTTTTTATTTTTTATTATTTAATAAATTTTTCTTTATTTCATATAATTGTAAATAGTAGGATGTTTTATTTATATATTTACTTTAAAATTATAATATTTTATTCATTTTAATTTTTACTATCTATATTTTTATCCCTTTCTCATGTTTTTAACAGGCTATTTCTGACATTTCAAACGTTTTAACTCATTCCTATTATTCTACAATCAGCAGTTTACTCTCAACTTCAAGTTTGACTTATCTCTCAGCTCTCCTGACATTCTCCATACACACGCCTCAAATCATCTTTTGGGGAGTCTTATCCAGTGCATATACTAATGGTTTGTCAAGGTTTATAGTTCGTCAAATCTTTTCTCGAACATTTGAAAGCATGATTTGCAGCAGACTGTTAAGCATTTTTGTTTGAATTGATGTTTTTGCACACTAAAGATTGATAATATAAATGCCTGCTATGTTGGGGTTGGGCTCATGGTGCAGCAATGAAACCACCTCTATTGTCATTACTAGTACATCTACATGTAATAAATAGAATGACCATAGTTTTGATGCATAGTATGTTTGGCGAACACTGCATAACCATGCATGATTTTTTGATTGGTTTGATGGTGAGGAAATAAAACTTTTGATTAATCATATAGACAACAACCTTAATTTTATATTTTACTTTTATTTGGTCATCATCCTATCTGATTATATTCATAATATGTAAACATACAATAAATTATTAGTATGTCTACACATTCTATATAGACTT
The DNA here is from genome assembly GCA_900406495.1 of Sisymbrium altissimum. Lineage (NCBI taxonomy): Eukaryota > Viridiplantae > Streptophyta > Magnoliopsida > Brassicales > Brassicaceae > Sisymbrium > Sisymbrium altissimum. The sequence goes on from OVBI01001655.1 coordinate 21,083, forward strand.
GTTATCCGAATTTCATATATATATATATATATATATATATATATATATATATATATATATANATATATATATATATATATATATATATAATATGTTAAAGTACATGTATTATTATAAAAAATAATCTCAAACCCCAAATGAATTTCTATCCAATTGAAGCAATTTTTTCCATCATGCAAAAAATTTTGGTCTAATTTACCATAATATGTTTACTTTTATCAGTAGTTATGTATAGTATTGTTTTCCGGCGAATAGAATCCTCTTTGTCTCTGTCTCGCACATTAATGTTATATATATCATATGCAATAGAATTGATCTAAAAACCTTTGAAACCACGAGCAACTGTAAAGGTAGTGTTGATTTTTCCTTACGTCAAATGGTTAATCTGTTAATTTTAGAAGTAAAAAGTGATATATTTTTCATTTTGAAGCACATTATAAATATTCAGCTTATTCACCGTGTAATATATTTGAAATAAATATTTTATTTTTATATAGACAGTTTGTGTGTCATCACATGTTAATTATTGTAGAACTTTAAACCTACCAAACATGAGATCATGAAACATGAGACCTTCGATCCAAAAATTTAAAATTTATGCCACGTGACTCTATATTTTTATTTTTGTTCTCTGATAATTTGGCCACACTACTAGATATAAACTAGTGATTAAGTTATTAAGAGAAAAGAGGTCATAACTAATTAGTCTTGAACTCATATTAGTAATTTGGAGTATGTACGATTGAAAATAAGTATGTAACATCCTGATTTCTAATCTATGGTAGTGTATGAGAAAATTTAATAGAATAGATTTAGCTATATATGTCATCAAAGTGCATTTATCTTTTTGGTCATAAACCAAGAGAGAACTCTAGGGTTAAGCGTACTTGAGGTGGAGTAGTTGAAGGATGGGTGACTTACTGGAAAATGGTTCTCGGTACTGAGTGAGTGAGGTCAAAACACAGAAAAAGATTATATGGTGATTAGTATATCATGATTTTTGAGCCTCGTGATTAACACACCGATTACCGGACAGGAGTAGACCCCTGGACCGTGTGAGCAGGTGTGAAGCCACGGGTAGAGACGGTCGGAACGTTATAAGTATACTAGAGCTGATTAGCCGTTCTAGTGCTGACTTGGGAGGCAGTTAAGGATTGGTCTTGGTGCGCAACGAGAATGTTATACTCTGTGAGTAGGGGTGATTTTAACATCCCGACTTGTGATATATGGTAGTGTATGTTGGAATGCTTAATAGAATTTATTTGGCTATCTATGTCACCAAAGTGCATTTATTTTTTTGGTCACACATCCATAGAAAACTCCACGGCTAAACGTGTTTGAGCTGGAATAGTTGAAGAATTACTGACCTATCATAAAGTGGTTCACGGTACTGTGTGAGTGGTCTACACACATAAAAAGTTTACGTGGTAATTACATAGATAGTATATCGTGACTTTTGAATCTCCTGGTCAACATTAAAACCATCGGATAGAGATGATCCAACGGGCCGAGTGAGCGCGCGTAGAGCCCATTGATAAAGACATTTGGAGCATTATAAAGTAGTCCACACATAAGTGGCATAATACGACCAGTAAACCAGACAACCAAATAATCAGAATAGCACGATTTTTAAATATCGAGGAAATATGAAATCAAATGAGTTACAAAATGCTTTTAAGCGGTATAAAACCTTTTAACTCTTGATTTTCCCACCAGTCGACAATAAGGACTTATTCATACTTATGCTCATCATACAATAGATTGATTAAATATTAAATGATTTATGTATGTATGTGATATGTGAAAATGGCTACTTACTGAATTAAAGAAAAAAAAGAGGCATGGAGGATGCCCATGTCGCTCGTAGTCCGCTACTTCCAGTCCGTACACTAAAAACAATCAAAAATGCGAAAACGATTTATCAAGGAATTAATAGAAATTACCAAAGAAAATAGGTAGAAAATTAACCAAGTACAATGGTCAAGACACATTCAACATATCAAACATCCAATTCGGTATCTATAAAAACGATCGACATCCATAAAATGACACGGTACATGAACCCATATCAAGTAAACCTTAAAATAAAGCTCTCCTTTGAATACAAGAGGGTTTCAACATTTTTACTCCTTTAGCTTGATATTGTTTTCTCTCTCCACTCTCTAAATATTTTTTGAATACTTTTACTTTTATTTCTAAATTTTCTAGTTTGTTTTTTATAACTATGTTTCCTTCACTTCTGTGGTTGGTTGTTTCTTAACTTATCTCCATCCTTAAAATCTTTCATTTTTATCTCTTTAATTTTCACTATAAACTTTACTAGTTAGAAGTTAACTATGGATCCATTTTTTGGATCTAATTGCGTAGTTCAAATACTCTTTTTAAAATTTTTTTTTTTTGATTACTGATATATCCTATATATTCTTTTTTTTTGAACAAATCCTATATATTCTTTTTAAAGATTATTTTCTATTAGAGAGCTGTCGAAAAATACTTCAGTATTGTGTTTGCCCAAAAACTCATTGTTTGTTTTGTAGGAGATTTGTTTTCTACATAAAGAAAGATCTCTTAAACATAATGTATGTTGTTGATAATGAAAAAACTTCTATAAATTTTTGTTGTATAATTATAAATTGATTAAAATAGACATTTGAAAAATAAACTGCCAAAATTTTGATAAACAAAGTATGTTAGAAATTATTGTGATTTAAAGTTAAGTAATAAATTCTTACCATGTTGTTTTGTTGTGATTGTTATACATTTACTGATTGTGAGTATACTGATACAAAATTTGTTTTCCATAATGTAAAATAATATAATTTTAGAAGTGGAGTATAAGAGAACTTGGGTTAAGAAATACTGGTGAGTGGTCTTTTGGTGGATCCAGACCTCAAAAGACAAATATCTCCAGCTAAATTTTGTGGTGTTAAACTATGTACAATGAGGGTGTTAAATTTTAAATTCAACATTTGAAACCCCATATTGCATTTGTTGAAAAATAAAAATATCTTACATGGATTAAGCAGTGTTGAAAGTATTCAATATGTTGAAATTTTTTTTTTGGGTCTACACATGCCACATGTCCGTAAATGAGTGGGATGTGTGTTTCAAACACACTAGAAGAGAATATAGTGTCTATAATTTCGTTTTTATTATATTTTCTTTTAAAAAAAAAGAAGAAAATATTGAGATACTGACACTTGCATCATTAGTATTAAATATTGAGATTTTGAAAATTTTTATTTCATTTTTATATGAAAATTCATAATTTTTTTAAGTTTACAAATAGAGACTTAATTCATTTCATTTGGATATATAAAAAAAGACACTATTATTACCTTTAGAAATTAAGAGTATGAAAGAAAAATAGTAGGATAGGATGTTGAATTTTATTAAATAAAAACATTGGAGTGTTCAAAAATTAGTTGGATACTAAATTATGATTTGGAAAAAAGAAAAAATGATACGAAGTATTAAAAATTGAAATAGAAGGTTTTAAGTATATTTTTGTATTGTACCTAGTCTTAGAAGAGGGTGATTTGACTATCATCACTCCGAACGGGAAATAAAACCATGTCGCCTTTAACAGAAGAATCACTTGGATACACAACCTTTTTTAAAAGTGAATGAAGTTAAATTGAAAATCAGGACTATAAAGATATGATCAATATTCAATAGTTCAATAACTTCTATTTATAGGAGTTTAAGAATTTGGTCACCAAGTTGTCCATATTTCCTTTTCTGGTAAATAAGACCCTCTAAATCTCATCAAGATTTTCCATTTATCTTATGGACTCGAGACCATTTTCCTTATCATAAACAAATTAAATCCCATTAAGTATTTACGTTAAACAAACTACGCATCCGTAGTTGACTGAAACTTCCTCACATGACTATGGAGTAAATAAACTACGCATCGGCAGCTTACCAAACTTTCCATAAAATGAATATCTCATTGGCCGGTGAACAAAAAAAAAGAAAAAAAATCTCATTGAGTCATTGGCCTTTGCCAATCATTCAGCATCCACCGTTTAGACCAAACGTTCGAGAATCTGTTCTTTTCCTTGTCCGGAACTCCACTGCAGTTTCCGACATTTGCTTTATCATATTCTGAGCCGCAAATGACTATTTGTCTTAGTTAGATATATACATACTCTAATCAATTTACTTAATTCCGCTTGGACAAATCAATCACTCATGAATCGTCAAACTTGGCCCGATAAAATGACTAGAATCCAGATTCCAACATATAGCTAGTTGATTATTTTCTTTCTAATTTTATACATAGAAACATTTCTACCTTTTGACCAAAAGAAGGAAACATTTTAGTCTCTTACACAAGACCCACTAACTTTGCAAATTTTTTACATCGTAAATGTTTGCGGCGGTTAAATTGTTAAACAAACTGAATGTTAATTACGAGCTAAACAAAGTTCTATCCGATTTGTAGTCACTCACTATAAGCGAATCGTTACAAACTGCAATGATTTTGATGTATCACGCCAACAAAGTGATTTCAGCATTGATTATGAATAATGACTCATGCGTAGCCTATTATCCTTTTAATAAATAACGTAACTGAATTTAAGCCGCCTCCCAAGTAGAAATTGTTTGATAAAGCGATATGATATTTAGCCATTCGGGGAATTGACGTAAAGTCGATGCAACCACTGCACATGTTTGGCTACGGTATTGCGTCACTTTCTCAAGCTATAAAACAGAAAAAACAAAATAATTTTTTTTTAAAGTACATCTGAATATTTAGGTAATTTAATATAAACTCATACGTACCTACATGGTCAACTTTCCTTTCATGCCAGAAGATACGCACACAAACACACAAAAATTCTATATTTTCTGGTATGATCATTTTTACACAGCAATCATCATTTCCATCATATTTGATGGATCAACATCTGAAAGGACAAATAACAAAAGTGGTTAAAGATTCTGTTTGAAAAGTTATATTTTTCATTGCCTAAGCAATAATGACTGATAATCCTGAAGATGTGCATTGCGCAAATGTTAAAATAATGTGTTACGTCCAAGAACTTGTGGTTGGGTGGTTGGGTTCGATACTCTTACTACAGAAAAGTAAGTCACATTTGTTTGAACATCCACGTAGGTATGGATGTTTATTTCTGGAGGCTTTCCTCTTTCTAGGGAATTATTTTGGCCTTTCTATAGGTTTGAAATTTATGCTTGAGTTATCAAAAAAAATAATGTGGTACCCAATATAAATGTTCAAATCCAAATAGTAGGAAAATACTATCATTTTTTCTTTTTATCACTGGACTATAAGCGAGTGGTTATAGACATTTGTTTTTGCATGATCTTTCTTTTACTAGTTTTTACTTTATATTTCTTTGTTTTGTAGACAATTTAGGTACTTTTAAATCAAGATTAAAAAATCAGTATATATAACTTTGGAAAACAAATTATTACATAAAAAGAAAGTAAAAATATATATTCTACATCATATTATAAGAAATATAAAAAAAAAAAATTTGACGATGTTTTCTATAAACAAACCTTATTTACTAACATATTATTATTATTATTTTCTCTACATTCGATCTTGCTTTGATACAAATTGTGCGTATTGGAGTCACACTGTCAACAACACATTTAAAATTTATTTTTATTCGATCCAAAGAAAGGTTTGTTCCCTCCAAAGTTCCAATGAATGCCTCTTATATGGCTTATTTGAGATTTTGACACTAACGGTTTTTCTCTCTAACAGAATAAATCCATAGTGTCTTGTACTCGTTTCCATAATTGATATTCCAGGAACTCATATTAGATGGATTCGGACATGTTTACCAATGGAATCGATAATAAACCATTGGATAAACGAGAAAAATATTGGGAACATAAACATCTGCCAGACAAATGACAATAGCATTCTACTATGAGAGAAGAAACAGCTACGAGATCGAACCGACATAAAATCACACTCACTCAGTATCCATCCTCAACCAGTACGAGATAAGGAATATCATAGTATACTTTCCAAGTTTCCATAAGGGTTTTGAATCGCTTGAGAAAAACTCGAAGGCACCAGACCATGTCTTGTTCGAACCATCATGTGACCCAGTCAGTCATATTGTATAAGTCCAGATGCGTTTGATCTGTCATCAACACTGCCCAAATCGAACTCAAGCCCGACATGATTTGAGCATGGTCAATCATCACCGTCAATCCCATCCCAACTTCTCGAACCATTTACATTTTGTTTTTAAATACCATTTTTCATTTTTCGACTTGGTTCTTCCTTCTACATTTTTTTTTTGTTTTTAAGTTCGTTATTCTTTTCTATTCACATATAAGAAATTATGATATAATATTCTAAATTCTGAAACGTTTTGTTTCAATATATGATCCCGACATCAATGTATTGCGTTGTACATCAAATTCTCGTAGTTACAAATATGTTTTCTTCGTTTCGGATCACTATTAGAAATCGTACTGTTTAATGCATAATTTTGAAAACTTTTATGTTTATTTTTAAAAAATTTCATCCTATTTCACTAACCCGTTGCTAATAATTATTATTTTTATTAAAAAAATGAATTAGCTACGTCAAAAAAATAAGAAGTGAATTACAATCATAAATCAGTTTCTTTCTCATAATCACGATTTGGCGACATTTTGTAAGAAACATTGGCGTTGCAAATGGATTGTTTTCTTGTAGTGAAATTTGTGACAACAAAACCATGGCACAAGGTGGTTCCAGTGCATCGAAAGTTTACCTCATGAATAACCTTTCTCTACGCTTTGGCAGAATAAAGGTGGTTCCAGTGCTCAGACGTCTTGACTTGATCATTTCACCAAGCCTATAAAAATTACGCATGTGGAAAAGATCACTTGAATCTTGAGAAAAAAAAAAAAAAAAAAAACCCAAAAAGCTGGGGAATAACATTCGGTAATAACTTCAATAAAGCTATAAGGCCAACACCGGTGAGATATTCAAGCAGGATCCTATTTGGAATATGAAGATATGCGCGCTAATCAATCTTACAAAAACTGATAAAGAGAGTTTTCAATTAATGGACACTGAGAACGTAATAACACATAACAAATATTGACAAACAAATTTAAAGACAGATGGACAAGAGCCATGAACATGCGCGTTTTTGCTTAGCTTTACCAAATCGTCTTCTTGATCCCTTTATTTCTCTCACATGTCATTTGATCCTCCATTGAGCTACACTCACCCTCTTAGGGTTGCCAACACAAGTCTTTTGAATTGTGTACCGGGCATTTTCCCTTTTTTTCCGTTGGATTTGAATATACTTCCATTTCTTCTCCAAATATTTGGCAAATCTTTGCTAAATATCTGAGTGTATTATTCAAGCAAAAAAAATTGTTTTACAATGCATGAATCGGAGGTTTGTTTCCCCTTTATATCTGAGTGTATTACCCTAATCCTTGAATGTCATAGACGGCGTAGGAGTTGTGTTTTTTATTGTTCATCGTTTCTTTCGTCTTTCTGCTAGGCACCTGCTCTGTTTTTCTTAGGTTGGTGAATAGAATTTGTTCAAGACAAAGTGTTACAAACATTGTCTATTAAGGAAGTTATACCGGTAATTCTCATGAACCCGCGCCTATGTATATTTTCTGCGAGAGGAATGTCCGTAATATTCGAGGAGTCGCTTTATCTAGTGATAGAATTCAGTTATGAAGATGGTCTACATACGGTGTTAGACACTAGACAACACATATTTCCCTTAGCTTAAACATAGTGACGAATGCATTTCGCGTGGTCGCCAGTTACCATTTGACCACAAAGATTAGTGGATAATGGCACCAGCCTAGCTACAATAGAACCACCAAGTTTAGTGGCTACAGAGGACAATAAATTAGTCCCAGAGACCACAAAGTAACCAACAATTGTATTTTACTTATGTGTCCATGAATATAGCACGAATAATTGATGGCTAGATTTTCTTTGGCCACAAATCGACGGATAATCTACGGTCAGTCTGCTAATTGGTCATGAATTAACTACTAAGGAAACCGTAGAATTTGTTTCATATAGTTACATAATTAGTCACTAAATTTATGTGGCCAATGACATGTTGTAAGTAATTTAAATTTGAACAGAAATTAAAATATATTTGTGTGCTATACGAGTTGGATCATGGATCTATCTATTCACCTTTGTAGAGACCATTCTCAGGTCCGATTCGCATCACAACTTTTAGCCATTTGTCCGGTGAGGAAGACCACATAGATGGACTTTTACCCACTTAATTAAGGACGCTTCGTGAGACCAAATTTGTTTGTATTTTCTTAAACATATTTAATTATTTTATTGAGATTATTAAATATGTTAATGAAAACATCCATCTATTAATTTATGTTCAAATTTATTATTCTTTTTTTTTGTTTGCTAAATGGCAAATGTCAAAAGAATGAAAGTTTAGGATTTACAAAGAGCAGAACCTTAAGAGTTGATTTGTTGGCAAAAAAAAAAAAAGATAGTAAAAGAATTGGGTAAGATTTCATCGGTTTTTACTGAAACCAGTGTTGGGAAATCTTGTCTAAGTGCTTGTGCTGTCTCCGTGACAAGATTACTTTGGGTATATCCCTGAAAAAAATTACTTATGTTCAAATTTATGATTTACTTTTTTTTTTTTTTTTGTAAAAAAACGGGNTATGTCTCCCTTTTTTTAAAACACCAAATCAAACTATACTCTGACTTGTCTTGGATGCGCAGATCCACTAACATCATCTTGTAACATAGAAATTACAATATTTGGAGCAACTTCAAACAGATGCAAACCTAAAGGAAGAGAAAACGCAAGATTAGCCAAACCATCGAACCCGGACTGACCAGTCCTTTGAAAGAAAGCTATAGCACAATTGCATTAGGAAAGATAAGGGATGAGTGTCATCAATCCCTCTTGTAAGAAAACCAACAACTGTCTCAGAATCCACCTCTAACTCAAGCTGCACAACCCGCCTCTCCCAAGCTATGCAGAGGCCATAGTACACACCCATAACTCTGCTAAAGGAGCCGAACATCTTCCAATGTTTAGAGAAAAACCACATCTCCATTCTCCATCACCATTTCTTAGAACTCCTCCCGCCGTGGCTAGACCAGGGTTGCCATGAGAGGCGCTTTCTGTATTCATTTTCAACCAACCAATTCTCGGGGGACTCCATGAGATCATACGTTCCACTCTCATTGGTCTCTGACCCCGTTCACTACAACTCACTTCCGCTGATATAACTTCTTTAGCCAAGTTCTTAATGAACTGTACTCGATCTCTGCAAGTTCTTCGATTGCCAAAAACATTATCACACCGCCATTTCCAACCCCACCAACAAGCTATAGCAAACTGATATACTGTGGTTTTTATGGTTTTTAACCGCAGTATAAGTGGTGTT
>OVBI01001656.1:0-30456 GCA_900406495.1 Sisymbrium altissimum
CATCGCCAAGAAAGTCCCGCTTGAGCTGGTGCCAGTTCTTCATTACTAATGGCTTGATGCCTTGATACCGTCTGAATTTCGTTTGTTTGGCTCTTCGCAGTCTTATAATTCTTTTTTCTGTTTATTCTTTTGTATATATTCCCTTAATTCTGTCTTGTTTGTTTATTAAAACTTTTAATAGTTTCATATAAAGTTAATGTTGATTATATCTTATTAAATCAGTGGTTTAGGATGATTCTAATCCTAACGTAACCAACTTGTCGAACCGGATTTCTAACTCTTTACGGGAACATAAAAAATGCTTCTTTTTTTTTTTTTTTTTTAAAATTTAAATCATTTCTCAATTTGTNTATCATCTTTTCGGCAGGGGCCATGCGTCTTTCTTCTGTAAAAACAAAACAATTAAACTGATCGTAAAGTCAGAGACATCAAATAATAGTTTATTTAAATGGATATAATATTTAGGGTGAAACCAGTAAATAACCCCATCAAATAATAGTAGAAGAAAACTTATTTTTCTATTATTTTATAGATAGATTATAAGAAGAAGTTATTTATTGCAATAACTATCTAATTAATATCCAACTACACTCAAGTGGATGGTGATTTAGAGTTTCTAAAGTCGTTACTCATTAGTTAAACTCCACTTTAAAAAGACAATTTACACCTAAATCGTGATATTATCAACAAACAGCTCGGAAAATGATAATAAACAAAAGCCTGAAACTTTCAAGATACTTCTTTTTGTTTTTTTTAATCCAAAAAAGCTATCTAACTATCATTGGTTGACCAAATTACTCTGGTACGCTTATATTAATTACAGGTTCAAACCGACTCAAAATCACAAACAAAATTTCAGATGTTAAAAAAATAAAAATAAAAGAGTTAATTAAGTTTGCAAATCGTAGTTTGTATTATCTGCAATACACACACTGATCCACACGTAATAGAATATTCTCAACGCGCCTATAAGCCTTTCCTTAACGCACTCTTTTTTTATTTTTGTTTGTCAATAATACTTCGTCGCGAGGGTAATCGATTTCTTCTTCCTCTCTCTCTCTCTCTCTCTCTCTCTCTCTCTCTCTCTCTCTCTCTCTCTCATGAGCATGGAAGCATCGGAGCAACAAGATCTCTCCGACGACGCCGATTACGCCGCCTCTCTACAACAAGTTCGTTATATTCTCTTACTCCTCTTTACTTTCTGTTTCCGAATCGCATTTTTTTTGTGGTTACAAAACCAAATCGTAAATCGCTATGAATTTCTCCTCCCTGCCTTTGAGAATTTGTTGTATTCGTTTACTCTCTCTTAAATTTGGATTCGATCATTTGGAATTTCAGGGATCGGCGAGCATGATGCGGTGCGACAGCGAGAAGAGAAGTTCATCAAGTGAACACGAAGGCGCTGAATTGATATATTTGAAGGATAACGTCGCGATTCATCCCACACAGTTCGCATCGGAGAGGATTAGTGGTCGATTGAAGTTAACCAAGCAAGATTCTCTTCTCTTCCTGGTAACCTTTTTGATTGCTTTGATGTATAGTTTTTGTTGTATTTAGTTTCTTACTCGAGAACATTCTGCTTATTGGATTTTGATTTTGATTTATTGGATAGTCGTGGATTCCGTACAAGGGACAAACCTCAAATGCGAAGCTATCAGAGAAAGGTAGTTACGATTTCGTTGGAATTAGATTAGTATGTGTTGAGTATTAAAGAAAAATGCATTAATGTGATTTTTAGTTTGTATATCTTTTCTAGATAGGAGTCTTTATACTATCACAGCAGTTCCGTTCACTGAAGTGAGATCCATCAGGCGACACACTCCTGCTCTTGGATGGCAGTATGTTATCGTTGTGCTGTCTTCTGGTTAGTAGGCAAAGCCTTTTAGACTGCTGCTGCTTTTTTTTTAGATATGTACTCGTGATGGAAATGGTTTACATTTCTCGAGTGGTTTTTTTTTTTTAAATTGTTAAATTGTTTAAAATGACCCGCAGGACTTGCATTTCCGCCTCTGTACTTCTACAATGGAGGAGTTAGGGAGTTTCTGGCTTTAGTGAAGCAACACGTTTTTCTTGCAAGGTTCGTCTCTGATCTGAGATCCTTTTATATCTGTTGGGTTACTGTATCAGAGGAACTTAGGGATGCACGATGTATTGTTACTTTCAGACGGCTTTTATAGTGCTTGTTACTCATCGGGAAGACCTGATATGAAAATTTGTGGACTCTCAAAGTTTGTCATCGTATGGATGGATCTGGATGCTTTGTTACATAGTTATGCCACAAGTAATACAGTCTTATATAATACTCTTACCTTTTTATAGGTCGGCAGAAGATGCAAATGTGTTCCTTGTGAATGATTTTCAGAGTCCCTTGCAGGTAAATTTATCGAAAGATTTCATGTTTGGTGGAGTGATGGTTTTGGATCTTATGGGCTAATACATTTAATGATTATATCCGACAGAGAACTCTTTCTTCATTGGAGCTGCCAAGTTCACTGCCTGTTGCAAGCGGACAATCTACATACTCATTAGACGGAGGATCTTCTAGTGAAAATCATGGGAGAACAAGTGCAGGTGTTGATAACAGACTTTCTAGTGTTTCTCAGTATGGGTTGAGAAAGCAGAAGAGTAACGATCCTACTCGTGATCTTTCAATTCATCTTCTAGAGAAGTTTTCTCTGGTTACTAAGTTTGCTAGAGAAACAACCACTCAGTTGTTTTCTGAAAACAATGGCTTTGGTTCCGTTGACAAGAGATGGAACAATCAACCCGTGCATAGCTATCCCGAAAAGTTGTCGAATATTGTTGAGGAAAAATATCATGAAGGCCCTCATAGTTATCCTGTAAATGAGCTTGATGAAGAAATTCCTACTCTTGTTGATGTCCCTGCTGATCCCTTAGAGGTGAGGATCATTTTTCTTTTTCTCTGTTTTGTTTTAAGCATTAGCATGCTGGTGGAAACTGTACCCGTAGAGTGTAAATCTTCCTGTCCGTCATGACCCAACGTCTTCTGTCATCTTCTGGATAGTTTGTCGTTTATCTTAAATGTGTGGGGTGAAAGTCGTACTAGTATACTTAAAATTTCCCGTGCCTATGATCCATTATGAATATCCGATAGAAAGTGTTTCCATGGATGAGCTTATGCATGCATTTAGTTGTGCTTGTACTTTCAGTTATTTGGAACACTACCTAGATGCTAGTGACTAGTTGACTTACTGCAATTTGTTTTGCTTTTGTTAAGTTCTTATTATCATTCAAGGGAAATCAATTTGTAAATCTAGCCCATCTTAAGGATAGATTTGAATGCTCAGCTTTAGTTGATAATCACCTCTGCGATATATGTGGATGTTCCACGCTGTATTAGCAATATAGACATTTTCGGATGGAATGCTTTCTTGCTTCATTAACACCAAGTATCTGGAACTGATGATTAACAAACTACTCGTAATGGCACATACATGTAAATTATGAATTTGTTATAGATTATGCCGTATAACTGTTCCTCCTTTGCAGTTTAACAAGTTGAGTTTGGTGTGGGGAAAACCAAGGCAGCCACCAATGGGTTCCAAAGAGGTAAGCACTTTTGACTTCTGCAATTTTCCTAAGTCCAGAAATTTCAGAGGGGAAATTCTTTTGGGTGTGGTGTTCATTTGTTTTAATAAATGGTAGAGAAGAAATTATATATTACCAAGCAATGTGGTGAAGTGTAAAATATCGACAAAGTATGTACACCATGGTATAGAATATGTTTGCTAAGTGTGTACGCAGATATTTTCTATTTTGTTTTCATTTTTCCTTAATTTCAAAGTTTTTCTGGGTTCTCAGTTCTCAGCATTCTTGGATTCTGAAGGGCGAGTTGTGGAATCAAAAGCTCTTAGGGAGAGAGTTTTCTATGGAGGCATTGAGCACCAGTTGCGAAGAGAGGTTAACTTTTCTATTTCAGATGAAATTTGAATTTAGGCATTACATAATTATATGCAGATTGATAACGTAGTATCCCCATTATAGGTTTGGCCCTTTCTCTTGGGATATCATGCATATGAGTCGACATATGCAGAGAGAGAGTATCTTCGATCTGTCAAACGGATGGAATATGCAACATTGAAACAGCAGTGGCAGGTTTGTTCATCATCATTTGACATCTTTCTGGATTCCTTTAATTGGCTATGTAGTTCCTTGGCAGGACAATGTCTGAGCTAGTTAAATAAATCTGAGGCCTTCGTGGACTAGCTTATTTCCCGGCCCTCATGTTGGGTGCACTCTTAATAAGCATTTATTCTTTTTGACAGAGCATCTCCCCTGAACAAGCAAAAAGGTTCACAAAATATCGGGAGAGGAAGGGGCTGATAGATAAAGATGTGGTAAGAAGAGTTTGAGAATACTGTTTTATGTATAAGGTGTGCCCTACTCATCAAATTCCTATTGGGCTAAATTCCTGGTCTATTTGTTCTTCTGTAGGTAAGAACTGATAGGGCATTTGAATACTATGAAGGGGATGACAATCTGAATGTCAATAGCATGCGTGATATTCTGTTGACGTATTCCTTCTACAATTTTGACCTCGGTTACTGCCAGGTACTCATCAGTTTTGGAATTTCATTCTTAGCACTGAATTACAAGTTGGCGGTATCATCCCCACATTACGCAGCTGGATAGTCTTCCAGTTCTGGCTTTTGATTTAGATTTTCATATCTGACATTTTTTTTCCACTCGTTGTTAGGGAATGAGTGATTATCTGTCACCTATCTTGTTCGTGATGGAGGATGAATCAGAATCTTTTTGGTGTTTTGTGGCACTGATGGAACGCCTTGGACCCAACTTTAACCGTGACCAGAATGGGATGCATACTCAGCTCTTTGCACTCTCAAAGGTCTATACTTTTTTTTTTCTCGAGAACACCAGTTTGCATTTCTTCCTTTATATCAGCATCCAGCATCAATGTTGGAATCTGAATTTGAAACCTTTTCATTTTCATTGTCACTGTCCCACAGCTTGTGGAGTTGCTCGATAGCCCGCTCCATAATTACTTTAAGCAGAATGACTGCTTGAATTACTTCTTCTGTTTCCGCTGGATCCTGATTCAGTTTAAAAGGTTTGTTTCTTCTTTTCTCCCTCTTTCAGTTTTAATACCCGAAGAAATTCAGTTCCAGCACACTGTGAATGTGAATGACGAGAAGCCCCAATATAGTTTTCGGAATTTCTTTGTATTTGATTGTGGTGGCAATGTACATATGTCTCAGGGAGTTTGAGTACGAGAAGACAATGCAGCTATGGGAGGTTTTATGGACGCAGTACCTCACGGAACACTTTCACCTATACGTTTGTGTGGCGATCTTGAAGCGATGCCGCAGCAAGATAATGGGAGAACAGATGGATTTCGACACTCTCTTAAAGTTCATCAACGAGCTGTCTGGGCATATTGACCTCGATTCGACAGTCAGAGATGCAGAAGCACTTTGCATATGTGCTGGTGAAAACGGTGCTGCTAGTATCCCTCCAGGAACCCCTCCTTCATTACCCCTTGATGAAGGTATCTTATATCCTCAGGACGATGATATTTTGTAAGTAATTACGACTTTCCTTTTTTCTTGAGATAAATGTTACCAGAAATTTGGATTTCTTTTACGGTTCTGAATTCAATGGACATATGCTTTTTGTTTTCTTCTCTTTGATAACTCTAGAATCGAAACAAATAGTTAGGGGCATGTAATTGTACTGGAGTTGATAAAGATAAGGTAAAGAATTAGGATCCTCAAATGAATCAGGGCTTATTACAATTCATGATTAATTCTTGCGTAGACTTACGTCCCTCAAATGTTTAAATGTATAAACTAAAGCAAATTGGATTCGCAAAGTCTATGCAAGAATTTATCCCTGGAGATAAATTCAGGAAAGTACCTAAAGCAGAGGAAAGAAATCGGTCAAGGCAAAACACGGGTCAAATACAAGAGTGTCTGAGTATTGAGAAATGAGAGGCAACGGAGATCCTATACGGACGTCATAGGCAAAGCAGTTCGTCTCCTCCATCCAGGTAGTAGTAGTGCCTTCTTCCCCTTCTCCATGGCTTCTTCTCACTTCTGTAGACATGACTGGCTTGTCGATGCATGGAGTGGCTTCCACTGATTCATTTGCATTCTGTTTCTTGGAATTGGGTTTCTTGTTCAAATGCGTATTCCAGTAGTTCTTCACTTCGTTATCAGTCCGACCTGGAAGGCGACCGGCGATCAAAGACCATCTGGTATAGAGAAGTAGAAGTAGTTTAATATTTTTGAAAAGTGATGAGTGGGAAGATGAATGGTAGGTAAAAAGAGGAGAATACCGGTTTCCGAGAAGCTTATGCATGCGGATGATGAGGTCTTGTTCTTGAGGTGACATGCCTCCTCTTTTGATATTTGGTCTCAGATAATTCTTCCATCTCAGCCTACAGCTTTTCCCTCCTCTCTTCAATCCTGAACACAATTCAAATACTCTCCAACTTTCTTTTTTTGGATTAAATGAAACAAACTCGCTATATGTGGAAATTTTGAGTTTCGGACCTGATCTACGAGAGATGTCTGCCCAGTTTCCTTCTCCATGAGTCTCGATATAGCTTCTCAATATCATGTCTTCTTCAGGTTTCCACAACCCTCTTCTCACATGAGACTTCCTTTCTTCTTCTCTTTTCTCCATCCTTATTCTTTTGTTTTTTTCTTCTTTTGCCTACACTGTTTTTTTGCATGCGAGGCGTGTTTGCATAAAATGCGCATAAAGTGCGCGAGTTTCCAACTTTAGCTCTTACATGTAGGGACTATCTAACGAAATTATTGAAGGGAAAAGAGTACTTTTCCAATAGTAAGACTACTGTAAATTCGTGCAAACTATAGCTGTAAAAGCTCTAGTTCCTTTGTTTTATCCTCAGTATTGTTACAAAATTATTGGCGCTTTAAGGCAAACATATAACCAAGGCAGATCAGAGGTCGGAGATTGCCATCAACCTCGATACCTGCGCAACTTCATTACCACTAACTCTCTCTCTTCAATCACAGTGATATTTTTATTCCTTTCACTATACAAATATACCAATGGAAACCTCCTTTCTTTGACCAGTGTGGTAACATCTGCATTAGAGCTTAGAGTTATAGAAATCATTCCAACATTTTCAAAATTGTATTATACAAATAAGTGGTAACTGATCCATATTTTATTCTTCGTAAGTTTCTTTTTCAACACACCATGCAAAGAAAGGGTATTACCTCACAAATACTTGTGCGTTTACAGCTTTTGCACGTCTTACTTTCTTTACCGCCCAAAAAGATAGACGACGAGCAGTTTCATTGTTTTTCTCCGAAATGGTTGCTCGGTCGTGCATCATGCCCTTGACTAGTCCATATAAATTGATAACAAATTAATATCCAACATATAATGAGAAAAAGTAATATACATATTTGATTCAATAGATACAATTAGTAGATACATCTAGATTCCTTGTTTTATTATTTATAGAGAATTGATTTTATGTAATTCGATAAATTTTCTGATATGACATCATAAAATATGTCGGGTTTTAATTTTGTGTTACTTTCAATACAAACAGTAGAATTACTATTAGATTGGGTTATCATTTCATTTATCAAAAACAAAGAAACAAGAATATTGCCAGAGGTCTTATAAGAACAATATCCGTACGAAAAGGTTGTTTTACGCAATGTAATTAATGTGGGATCAAACATAATTTTGCTTTGAAAGTAAAACGTGCAATCAAATAATTAGGCCAGCGATCGAGAAGAAATTAAAACCTGGGAAAAAAATGGCAAGGCAACAAAACCTGGAGATGAAAAGTCACATCAACATGCAAAACTAAGACTCTATGTTATAAACTGAGATCTTTTGCAGTCTACAAAGGTGTAAACTCTACCATGATTCCGAGACTCTTCAAAACTTTTGATTTCAATAGTCACCTCTTTCGAGAGTATTTCTCTTGGGATTGAAGTAGAAAACAAAACCAGCTGTATATTCTGTATTCGATGACATTTTGGTTATTTAAATATATAATATATTTTTTACTTCCACTATATATTTCTTAGTTCATGTATAGTTCTCTTGCCAGAAGAACAACAAGAATTTGTTAGAAACTAAAACGGAAAAAAAATTGTAAGAAATTTATCTATATTAACAAATTAAAATATTATCTTTAGATATGTAAGTAATCTCATATCTATGCTAAAATATAAAAAAACTGTAAAAGAATAATAGATTTTGTAAGGTTAGAAATCTACTAGCAAACGACAGTAAACCAACAAAACAATACATAACAGCATAGGGAAGAAAAAAAATCTACAAACAATGGAATGAATTTAATTTCATATATGTTTCGGTTAATAAACAAAAAATATGGATGTGTTTAAGTAAGATTCTAGTTATAAATTAGAATGTAATTCAGATTTTAGGGGGTGGGGGGCGGGGACACAATAATATTTTATATGGGAACATTTAACCTGAGCTTAAAGAAAATAACACTGATCATATTTTTTCAGTGGGGGCACGGCCCCCTCCTTCCATAAAAGTGGATCCGCCATTCCAACACGAAAACATCACCCTCAACGGCTATATTCACCGGCAAAGTATAAATACATCTCGACCATTCTCGTCTCTACGTATCTCCTCTCTAGAATCCACAAATACAATACCTCCAGAAACGAAACAAATCTATGACAGCCACAAATAGAATTTTAAAACAAATGGGCCTAACGGGCCGAATTAATTAATGGACCTAACGGGCCGAATTAATTAATGGGCCATGCCAAAATCTACACAAGGAGGGATAATAAAACACACTTAAAAACCATAGAGGTTTGGTTCCTCGCTGAGCTGGTCCAAATGCTCAATCGACTTGCTCATGGAAACAATACTTCAGCTATCTTCGTCGTTCCATGCCACAATTTCCATCTTATCAACGACCTTATTCTTTCTTCAGCTCGCTCCAGATCGACTCCTAAAGGACTTCAGCTTCATGGGTACGTCCTCAAATCAGGACTTTTTCTTATCCCTCTCATCGCCAACAACATCATTAACTTCTACTCCAAGTCACAGCTTCCACTCGACGCTCACAAAGCTTTCGAAGAAACCAAGCAAAAGAGCGCGACGACTTGGAGCTCCATCGTCTCTTGTTTCGCTCAGAACGAGCTTCCATGGATGTCCCTCGACTTTCTCAGGAGAATGATGGCGGGAAACCTTCGTCCTGATGATCGTGTTCTCCCGTCAGCTACAAAGTCGTGTGCGATTCTGAACCGTTCAGATATTGGTAGATCGGTTCATTGTCTTTCGATGAAGACTGGGTACGACTCGGATTTGTTCGTGGGGAGTTCTTTGGTCGATATGTATGGGAAATGTGGAGAGATTGTTGATGCGAGGAACATGTTCGACGAAATGCCTCAGAGAAATGTTGTTACTTGGAGTGCGATGATTTATGGGTATGCGCAGATGGGTGAGAACGAGGAAGCTTTGTTGATGTTTAAAGAAGCGTTGGTTGAGAATGTTGATGTTAATGATCACTCGTTTTCGAGTGTTATTAGTGTCTGCGCTAATTCGACTCTTCTTGAGTTAGGGAGACAGGTTCAGGGTTTGTGTATTAAGTCTAGCTTCGAGTCGTCTAGCTTCGTGGGAAGCTCTTTAGTCTCGTTGTATTCAAAGTGTGGTGTTCTTGAAGGTGCTTATCAAGCTTTCCACGAGACACCTGTTAAGAATCTCGGGATTTGGAACGCGATGCTTAAGGCGTGTGCGCAACATTCGCTTGTTCAAGAAGTTATTGAGTTGTTCAAACGTATGAAACGCTCTGGACTGAAACCGAATTTCATCACTTTTCTTAACGTTCTCAATGCTTGTAGCCACGCGGGACTAGTGGAGGAAGGGAGATACTACTTTGATCTGATGAAAGAAGAGTACAGAATCGAGCCAACGGATAAGCATTACGCTTCCTTGGTGGATATGTTGGCACGAGCTGGTAAGCTACAAGAAGCGCTTGAAGTTATCACGAACATGCCTATCGATCCCACGGAGTCTGTATGGGGAGCTTTATTAACGGGTTGTACAATCCACAAGAACACTGAGCTTGCGGCATTCGCAGCAGACAAGGTCTTCGAGTTAGGACCAGTGAGTTCCGGTATGCACATTTCGTTGTCCAATGCTTATGCAGCTGATGGTAGATTCGAAGACGCAGCCAAAGCTAGAAAATTGCTTCGAGACAGAGGGGAGAAGAAGGAAACAGGGCTAAGTTGGGTTGAGGAAAGGAACAAAGTTCATACATTTGCAGCTGGAGAAAGACGCCATGAGAGAAGCAAGGAGATCTATGAGAAGCTGGCTGAGTTAGGGGAAGAGATGGAGAAAGCTGGTTACGTTGCAGACACGAGCTTTGTTCTGAGAGAAGTTGATGGAGACGAGAAGAATCAGAGCATAAGGTATCATAGCGAGAGATTAGCTATTGCTTTCGGGCTGATCACGTTTCCGGCTGATAGGCCGATCCGGGTGATTAAGAACCTGAGAGTGTGCGGTGATTGCCATAACGCGATCAAGTTCATGTCCGTATGTACGGGAAGAGTGATCATTGTGAGAGATAACAATCGGTTTCATCGGTTCGAAGGTGGCAAGTGTTCTTGTAATGACTATTGGTGAAGGAGAAATGAGAGTTGGTTTATATCTAAAAATAACGGCTATTTCTTCTTCTTGATCATAATTTTATAGGATACAATTTCGAAATATTGACCGTTATTTTTATTTTTGCACTAAGTAATCAAGCAATATATGTGTTTTGTTTTGTTTATGACGAACCAAAACCGGTCCATTCAAATAACTTTCTTCCAGGCGTTGGACTAATTACACCATTTCTTTTCTAAATGTGCTATGTTAAAGGGACCATCTTCTGCTTCATTCATACTCCGAATTTTTCTAAATGTGTTAGAAGTAAAGAACTATCTTTTGCTTCATTCAGACTCGATCTATAGCTTTTGATCAATCCAGATAAATCGACTTCGAACCAAAATCTAATATGAACCAAGGCTGAAATAGAAGCAAACCAAATAATCAACTATATTTAACATTTTGATTTAGATATCATTATTTAATAACCAACAAAATCGAGCTGAAACTGAACCAAAAACCCTGATTGATAAGACTCAAATTTATTCTAATATCAAATCTGAAAAAAAAAATCATTTATTTAATAAAACTGAAAGATATATAATTCAATTTAAGAAAGAAAAAAGGTACTAATATCTACCAATGAATTAAGAAGAGAGAAAGTTGAACCGGCAAAATTGATTAAACCGAAATTGGACCGGGTCATAGAGCAGACGATGACTTCTATTTGGAAGAAACGGGAAACAGAAAGAACATTCTCGAAATTCGTTAGCTCTCTCACAAAGACTCGCCGGTTCCCTCCAAAACGGTTATACCCTTCATCAAAACCAAAACGACGGCGTTTCCTCGAACAATCCAGAATCCCCTCGTCTCCTCACGTTCAAAAGAAGAGACTAGAAGAACTTATTATTTCCCTTCTTATAAATACACATTTGTTCCTTTCCTCCTTCCCTGCCTAAGATACAAGATCATCAATCTCAATCTAAACGCTCTCTCGTACGTTCTCTCGATTCATCTTACAACTTTCTCTCAAGAAAATCTCTTCGATCTTCGTTTCCGTTGAATATTATCGTTTGGCGCGATGGCGGAAGTACAGATGGCTGATGCGGAGACGTTCGCCTTCCAAGCTGAGATTAACCAGCTTCTCAGCTTGATCATCAACACTTTCTACAGCAACAAAGAGATCTTCCTCCGTGAGCTCATCAGTAACTCTTCTGATGTACGATTCCTCTGTTTCTTGTTTTTACCTGCATGTTCTTGGACTCGCTTACGATCTTCGATTAGGTTTAGTTTCGGATAAGAATCAGTTGGGATTGCGATTAGGTAGTTTAGGATTTCGGAATCTGTACGTCTCTCGATCTTGCTTTGAATGTGTAGTAGGTGTGTTGTTTGTTGCGTAAGTTTGCTGATTATGCTTGTGAACATCGATGTTGTTATGCAGGCGCTTGACAAGATTCGATTTGAGAGTTTGACTGATAAGAGCAAGCTAGATGGACAGCCTGAGCTATTCATCAGGTTGGTCCCAGACAAAGCCAACAAGACGCTCTCGATCATTGACAGTGGTATTGGGATGACTAAAGCAGGTATAATGCATTGTGATCTTGATGCACTAGTTTTTAGTGTTTTGTGTGCTGTTGTTTTTGACTTCTTTATGTTTCTTTGTAGATCTGGTGAATAATTTGGGAACCATTGCGAGATCTGGAACTAAGGAGTTTATGGAGGCGTTACAAGCTGGTGCTGATGTTAGCATGATTGGTCAGTTTGGTGTTGGTTTCTACTCTGCTTACCTTGTTGCGGAGAAGGTTATTGTTACTACCAAGCATAATGATGATGAGCAGTACGTTTGGGAGTCTCAAGCTGGTGGTTCTTTTACTGTTACGAGGGATGTTGATGGGGAACCTCTTGGTAGAGGAACTAAGATTACTCTCTTCCTCAAGGAGGATCAGGTAATGAAATTTTGAGCCTTGAGAGTTTGGGGATTGTTCTTTTTTCTTTTGGTTCTTCGGTGTGTGTTCTTAACAGTGTTTCTATGTTTCTTGCAGCTTGAATATCTAGAGGAGAGGAGGCTTAAGGACTTGGTGAAGAAGCACTCTGAGTTCATCAGTTACCCGATCTACCTTTGGACTGAGAAAACCAGTGAGAAGGAGATCAGTGACGATGAGGATGAGGAGGAAGAAAAGAAAGAAAACGAAGGGGACGTTGAAGAAGTTGATGAGGACAAGGAGAAGGAGAAGGACGGTAAAAAGAAGAAGAAAATCAAGGAAGTTTCTCACGAGTGGGAACTCATCAACAAGCAGAAGCCGATTTGGCTGAGGAAGCCAGAAGAGATCACCAAGGACGAGTATGCTTCTTTCTACAAGAGCTTGTCCAATGACTGGGAGGATAACTTGGCTGTAAAGCACTTCTCAGTGGAGGGTCAGCTTGAGTTCAAGGCCATTCTCTTTGTTCCAAAGAGAGCTCCGTTTGATCTCTTTGACACGAGGAAGAAGTTGAACAACATCAAGTTGTATGTCAGGAGGGTGTTCATCATGGACAACTGTGAAGAGCTAATCCCAGAGTATCTCAGCTTCGTGAAAGGTGTTGTTGACTCTGATGATTTGCCACTCAACATCTCTCGTGAGACTCTTCAGCAGAACAAGATCCTTAAGGTGATCAGGAAGAATCTGGTGAAGAAGTGCATTGAGATGTTCAACGAGATCGCCGAGAACAAAGAAGACTACAACAAATTCTACGAGGCCTTCTCCAAGAATCTCAAGTTGGGCATCCACGAGGACAGTCAGAACAGGTCAAAGATTGCCGATCTTCTTCGTTACCACTCCACAAAAAGCGGTGATGAGATGACAAGCTTGAAAGACTACGTTACAAGGATGAAGGAAGGTCAAAAGGACATTTTCTACATCACTGGTGAAAGCAAAAAGGCTGTGGAGAATTCTCCCTTCTTGGAGAAGCTAAAGAAGAGAGGATACGAAGTGCTTTACATGGTGGATGCGATTGATGAGTACGCTGTTGGGCAGTTGAAGGAATACGACGGGAAGAAACTTGTCTCTGCAACAAAAGAAGGATTGAAGCTTGACGATGAGACCGAAGAAGAGAAGAAAAAGAAGGAAGAGAAGAAGAAATCGTTCGAGAATCTCTGCAAGACGATTAAGGACATTCTCGGTGACAAGATTGAGAAGGTCGTGGTCTCAGACAGAATTGTGGATTCTCCATGCTGTCTTGTGACTGGTGAATATGGATGGACTGCGAATATGGAGAGGATCATGAAGGCTCAGGCTCTGAGAGATAGCAGCATGAGTGGTTACATGTCGAGCAAGAAAACCATGGAAATCAACCCCGACAATGGAATCATGGAAGAATTGAGGAAGAGAGCCGAGGTGGACAAGAACGACAAGTCTGTCAAAGATCTTGTGATGTTGCTGTTTGAGACCGCTTTGTTGACCTCTGGATTCAGTCTTGATGAACCGAACACGTTCGCAGCTAGGATTCACAGGATGTTGAAGTTGGGTCTGAGTATTGAGGAAGATGAAAATGTCGAGGAAGATGGTGACATGCCTGCCTTGGAAGAAGACGCCGCCGAAGAGAGCAAGATGGAGGAAGTGGATTAAGAGACACAGAAGTCTCTCCTATGTTCTTGATAACTCTGTCAATTGAGTTTTAAGGTTTAATGTCTTCGTCTTGGTGTCTTTAGGGTCGTTTGAACTTGTGGTTTGGTTTGAGTCAAAGAGTCTTTTCTTTTTCATGTATGTTGCGTCTGTTTGTCCAGCTTTTGTCCCTTTCTCAAAGTGAATATTATCCTGGATTCGGCTAAATAACCGTCCTTTGTTTACGCATAGTAGTATTCTGTGCTTTCTCCATATTAACACTCTTCGAGTTCCTAAATCCCTTACTAACCAAAAACTGATGCTAAATCACCAATACCAACGAAAGAGTCTTAACATTGTCGTAAAGCTAGTGTAAAATTTGGTATATAGGTAAATCTTTGACGAAGTATAGATATCATATCGAAATTCGATTTTCGTTGCAGCAAGAGCGCAGTTCAATTCAGCTAAAGCCTCCCCAAGTTCAGCTAAAAATAGAACAATGTGGAGACACTATCAATCTTCTTTGTCAAATGGGAGAATCATATCGGCGAGAGAGAAATGGGAGGGAAGCGTAAATTCAGATCGGATTTATCATTTTTGCTACAACAATGAAACTGAACTCAAGATAGATTATGAAGAATTCCGGAAATTGGATTACAAAAGCAAAACTAAAGTTGAAACAACTCCACGGTCTCTTACTTTCAACTAAAAAGCATCTCTTTTTCAAGGGAGACCTGAACCAGATGGTGCAGCCGCGCCGTAACCTCCAGCACCACGGCCAAAACCAGGCCTGCCACCACTTCCCTGCACAACAAGAAACAAACCACAAAAAATATGTCAAACAACGGCAACCAACCAAAGAGAGGACAATACAACAACATAAGCTATAAATATAACCAAAGACTTTGAAACAGTTCAATGGATCAAGTGTCAGATTCCTAGTCGTTGTAACTAAATATGATCAAGAGATGAAAGTTTGGATGAGAGACTGAAAGGTTCAGGAGCTAAAAGCATCAAAACTAACACATGTTATGAACTTTAAGCAAGTAAAGGCAAAGGGAAATGAGAACATACTTGGAAAGATGGCTGGTAATCTGCTGGAGCTCCACTCTTGTCACCTCCAAACTCACCACCAGCACGAGGACCTCCACGGTACCCATCACGGTCACCATACCTGGGACGGTCTCCTCCTTCAAAGCGAGGTCCTCTAAAATACAAAGAAACCACAAGCTATGTCAACAAAAAGAAGCAAAGAGCAAGCTTTTTGTCACATACGTAATGAGCTAAAGAGCGAGTTAAATCACCTTGAGCGATCACCAGGTGGACCACCAAAAGAACGACCAACAGGCTTGGCTGACTTCTTCAAAGTAGCAGGGACAACATCAGATGGAAGGTTAAGGTAAGTTCTCAAGAACTCAATCCCTTCGTTGGTCAAAAACCAATAGTAATGCATCCATGCGAATGTCTCCCTAACATACTCCTTGGATTTGAAAGACTGCATGAGCTTGATCACTTGAAGGTTGGGTACTGACTCAATCAACGGATGCTTTGCCAAATTAAAATCCTTCTTCGCAAAGCAAACTCCTTCTGCAAAACCCCATATGACCCACCAAACAAAATCTCATCTTTTATTCAGATGAAAGGAAACAAGACCAAAACATGATAAATTGCTAGCAAACCCCCTCATTACACAAACTCATAATTCCGACATTAACCTATAGTTTCAGCAAGTGGGTTTGTCCAAATGTAGTATTTACTGATACTAACATCCAAAGTAACAGAGAGATACGTTCACAAAAGACGAACCTTTGAAAAGGTACTTGCAGATTTCTCTGCGGTTTTCCTCTGAGATGATCTGAAAGCAGTAATGAAGAACAAAATGGTTAAAATTCAACCAATCAAACATCATCACGCATCGTCGAAATATGATGGGAACAGATCGATAGATCGAAAGATGAGCCTCATGTGTACCATTGTATCGGTGTCGGAGAGCTTCCTCTAGCAGAGACGCACGGCAATTCGAGAGAGTAAACAAGCTAGGGTTTTTTCAGGATCTGAGAAGATGATGACTTTATACGCTTTTTGTTTTGGGCTTCTAATGGGCTTTAAATTAAAGATGGGCCTTTAAGATCTGGCTGTATATGTTACGACTGAGACGACCGAACAAAATGAAATAAGCATTTCACGAAGAATTGTTTACTGACCTCTTTGGTTGGGAAAAACATAGATTTATGTTACACCTGATTTAAAAAAATTTATGTTATTTCTCTTGCTCTTATGTTACACTAGAAGGCAACGCAAGGAAAAAAAAAGCTAAGACAGTCTTAAGAGATTTGGTCTCCATCAGAGAGACTGTTACATGCTTACAACAAAAGCTCCAAAAAAAAGCATACAGAAGACGAATGGTACTTAAAAGATAATACACTGTACATATACCATTCATAATGCAAAGGACGTATATATAAAAAACTAAACTGCTCAATTGTCAGCTTCATCTTTCTTCATATGTACAAACAAAACCCACAGCAGAATCTCTCTGTATTCTGTAGCCAATCTGGGTTATGCTCACCTGAGGGACTTTCATCATAGTTTAAACCTTTTATTTTAAAACTTCAAGTAGAGATTTCGGGTGGTTCTTTGTTTAAGGTTTTACTCACTCCACCATGATCAGTTGCTGTCTCAGAGCCGATATCATAAGACGAGAGAAGCCGTCTCTGTTGTGTCACAATCATTAAGAGTTTTGATGTTAGTTATGAAATAGGGATACCTGTTAACATTGTCTTAAAAGAGTTTGTAAAGAAAGATACTTACATGATCCTCAAAATCAGGACTAGACAAGTTGATGGATAGATTTCTCATTAATAGTAGTACCTGCAGGGGCAAACAAAGGAAACACTAAGGTTTTATCATTTGTTCCATTGGGCCGACGTGGTTTCAACTGAGATTGATGTAAAACTGCAAAGACAAGAATCGTACTGTTTCCACATCTATGGGGTCCATCTTCTTCAGTTTTTGAAGATGGTTACTTGCATGTGGGTCAAAAACACTTCCAATGAAGCTGTATACTTGAGCAAAGTCCGGTAAAACTGAAACAACGAAGAAGGAACTGTCTAGTCAGAAAATGGAAAACAAAGGTACAAATAAGATTAAATAGGAGACGTGTGTAACAACGCTTACCTCTTAATGAATGGCCAGGATTTCCCTGCTCATTCGTGTCCCTGTTGGATCGTGGCCTTGGAGTATTTTCGGAACTACTAGAACAGTTGTTATTAGCTCCAGCTCCAGCTCCTGCTGATTACATCATTGAAGAACAAACAACATGCTTCGTTTAGCAAAATTTGAAAAAGGGGATTATATTAAGAGAGAGTAATAGCGATTGCTTGTACATCAGAATAAATACCTTTTGGGAGGGGTGTGAAGCTAATTGTTTGCATATTATTGGTCCACGGAGCTACCGGAGGGGGAGTGGTTGGAGAAGTCATTAGCATCGAAGAAGACTCGGGCCTAAACATATAACTCGGGTCATTTGGTTCAGGTGTTGACTTGAAGGACCCTGGTACTTGAGGTTGAACTGCATATGCCGTGAAAATGGCATCAATATAGTTTCTCAATAAGCAAACAACATTGCAATTTCCAGTAGCTTATTACGTACCGTTCTTGTGAGCCTTCTGAGGATATGGATGAGCGGCTTTCCTTTTAGGTCGAGGAGGAGGGAGATGTTCACCCGTCCCACTCTTCTGTACCTTAAGAAAATACTTCTGAGCATGACTTCTTATCTGCAATAGTAAAGTAATCCCTTTAAGAAACCACAGTAGAGATTAACAAGCTCACTTGTCTAAATGCAAGAAAATCTAAAGATTACGCTTTGTTAGAAAATATCAGTGTGATCAGCGACAAAAGCATGTGCCAACTCTTGCTCCTAATAGTTCACACAATAAAGTTTATTTAAAAGAACACTTTGTGGAGATATCAAAATGAAAGGAAAACAACCCTATTCCAAGGTAACACAAAGGGCCCAAGAGAAAAATGACAGAGAGCTCAAACAACGTAAGCGAAAGAAAAGAGAGTAGCCCAGAAGATATTTTTCATTTTTTACTGTACCTGAATCACTGTCTTTGACCCAATGAAAGCTTCAATCTTCTTCCAGTCTCTATCAAACCTAAAAACACATAAAAACATAAGCATAAGCGATCTCGAGATCAAATACCAAACAACCTTAATATACATAATGTGTCCAATCCTCATTTAAGACTATACTCATCATCGGAATATCCAATGAACAGTACACCATCATCAAGCCGTGATAAATAAACCAATTCATACTCTCCATTAACTAAAACTAACCCAAGATCCTTCCCACTATACATACACCAACCTTACCCTCTAACCAGTGTTTACAAACTATTCGTCCAATGATTCATAAACATGTTCGAACATCTCGCCACATCCAATTTCAATTAGCTATTCACACATATACAAGACAGAGTCAGTCTCATGTATTTGTCAACATCCTGGCCTTCTCAATGCTTACCAGACGCCTGATTGGATCAAAATGTGAATACATTAAGACACAAAAAAAAAAACCAAACTTGTCATAAGAACAAATCTAAATTCCACTGCTCAGCAACAGAACATCACATTCAATCATCATCAGCAACACAACCAAACATCTAAGAAACCCTAACTCATCCAAAATTTCAGCTAATTCCAAGATAAAAATCGAAACTTTCGAATGAATTTCAGCAAATTAAAGAGAAATGGTTAATGAACTGAGAAATGGGGAACTCACAGCTGAAGAGCTTCGAGGAACTTATCATGCTCAGGTTCAGTCCAGCTCTCTCTGGACTTGGTAATAGTATAAGGCTTCCTAATCTTCTTACTTAGATCCTCAGAGGAAGAAACCGTCGCCGCATCTGCCACAGCTACAGCGGTGGAAGAAGTCGTCGGAGAAGAAGAAGAGGAGACGGCGGCTGTAAAGGGTCCAATACAAGGAACAGTCATACCGTTCGGATCCAAGAAATAACCTTCTGCTGGATTCGGATTTCTTGAGACCATCAAAAATTGAAACTTTTTATTTTTTCGACTTTTTGTTTGGTTGGGTTCGTTGAAAGCTGGGTACAGAGAGAAATGTGGAGGAAGACGGCAGAGATAATATATATGGGTGGTGTGTATGTATAGGTGTATGTGTGTATTTTTGTGTCTCAAGATGAAACTCTTGTGATCGTCTGAGGTCGGTCACTTTGCCGACTGGTCTTTCAAAGACCTTATTATAGCCTGCCACGTGTTTGGAAATATGTTATTTACTTTCCTTTTATATTAAGTTTTCTCTTTCATTTTTCCACTCCATTTTGGGCCTATGATTCCGACTCATCCCCATCGTTCATCTTTAATCATTCGAGTTTTTTGCCAGGTCGAAAAAATAATTATAATCACTCTATATTGGCCGAAAACCCAATTTTTATTTCGATAGAATAATATATATATATATATATATACTTACAATTTCTATTCTCTTCTTTTTTTTTTCTAATATGAATAATCTCGTCTTTCTTTTAATAAGCATTTAAAATTCTAAATATGTGGCTTATAATTTTTTTTTAACATGTAAACAATCCTCTTTCTAAGTGGACTTGGACTGACAAAATAAAAAGTGGACTTGGACTAGTAATTTTGAAGTCTTATTTTCTTTTTCCTTTTTCTTTCTATAAATTGTGAATAATAGTTTGTTTTCTTATTATTTTAGAGACATATGAATAAATGAATAATAAAAATGCTATAGTTTTGAACTTATATTTCAACATTTAATAAATTATACTTAAAAATTAATGTAAATATATATTAATAAAAAAATATTTGAGACGATTTTATATGTGCCAAACAAGATTTTACAGTAGAAAAATATTACTTTAGAGTTTTAAACAGCATATTTATTTCTATTAATTGCATTCACATATTAATAATTTGACATCTTTACTAAATAACTCTTCTTTTTTTTGTATTTTTCCCAGAGCCTTAGAGTATGATTATCTCTTAGAGACCTAAAGTAAAATTTTCATAATTTTTATAATATTATTTTGATATTTTGTTATGATTTATTTAAATTAAAAAAAAGTTATACCAATAGTAAAAACGTAAATATTATGATTAATAGAAATGTAGTTCTAAAGTCTCTCTTTTTAGAAATTTTTATTTCTATCTTTCATCATTTTTTATTTTTTATTTTTTATTATTAAAAATTTGATCAAAACTCATTTAAAACCCTTTTTTAATGGTGTTATTATTTCTATGAAAAATAAATTAAAAACAAATGGCATTTCTCAACAAGTACATCATTCTTCATTCTCTGGTTCTAACAAATGGTATTTCCATCAATTACATTTCATGGAACCTAATGAGGAAACAAAACATTTCAAACTCTAGTAAATCCTCGAAATTTGGAGGAACAAAATATATATAAACTCTTGTTTAAAAAAAAGTTTCGAAGAGAGAATATTGAAAAAAAAAATGAAGTGTTTTTGATTCCAAGAAAAAGGTAGGAAAAAAATTCAAAAGCACATATCAGCGATGGCGTTGATTTTGACCATTGATCGCTTGGTAGCCTGTTACAATGATGAAGCTTCAAGGGAAAAAAAATGAAACACTTCGATCTAAAAGCACAACGTCTTGTCTCAACTATATTTGTGAATTTCTCAATTTTCATTTTTTTGTTCTATTTTGATTTCAACTCGATTTAAGAAGAACTGCATAATTTTCAATAAAGATAAATATAAGAGAAGAGATTATAGTTAGAAGAAGATTAGAGATCGATGTGAAATCGAAAAAACCAATGTCATGTTTTTATTTCAAACATTAAGCAATAAATGAATTTTTAAAAAAATTAGGATAAAAGCACAAAGTGGCAACCCACAAAATTACATATCTTGAGTCTTGATGTTCATTATATACATGTATAAAGAAATCAACCTTACTATAAAACCTAACTATATGGACAAATGAGCTTCTCATGAGACAATATTGCCATATTGAGCATGTAATATGTCATATGTGCTTTAACATAATTAATCACCAACATAAATGAAACCGCATTCAATCAAATGAGTTGTTAATTTAAATGTATAACCTAGACAAAGCTTAAGAAAAAAAAAAAGAAACCTTAGATAATCTTTCTATTTCACTATCAATAAGTTCTTTTATTTTCCTTTCTTCTTTTTGAGGAAAGTAACCAAGCAAATAAAGCTTAGACCACTTTTATCAGTAAATTTTTATAACTAAAAAAAAAACAAAAAAGGAGGAGATCAAGTTCTCATTATATAATTTATTAGAAACTCTCAGAACCCATTCATCCTAGTTGTTACCATAGAAGTGGTTTACTTCATTTTTAAAAAATAAATGTTAATTATTTAATCAAAATATATAAAAATAATAATATTTCAACCATGAGAAATTCTTTTTAAAAGTTATAAAATTGTTGTTAAAACATGTGCAGCAATTTTTCAGAGAATTTCTAAGTACTAAAAACCGAAAAAAAAAAATAAAATAAAATAAAAAGAGAAAAGAGAAACTGTATCTCATGTGATAGGATCTCTTGATTTTTTTTTAAAAAATTATTAAAAATTATTGTTTTTGTTTTAAAACTCTAGTAGCTTCTGCCAATGCAAATTGCCTTAGACCATTTTTTTTTTTCATCTGAAAGGGATCGAAGGGATCGAAAGTAGAATACAAAGCCGGATAAACCGGAGTTACAGTCCGAGTGTTTTACGGGAACCTAAGCCCTAGTGTTTTAAGGGAAGCCAAAGCCAGCAGGATTATATCCTCCGGAGACAAAATAAGATACAATTAAGAAACTTTACAAACAACAAAGACCACCCAAACACTTGCAAAACCAAATAAAACTCTCGAAATCACCGAGATGACGGAGAAGAGCAGCAGACGCGAACTGCAAAACTCCCAAGACGCATACAGAAACCCAAAGAGAACCGAGACAAGGGGATCGCGAAAAGAAAAACCAAATACAACAATTATTTAGAAAATGAGACACAAAGAACGAGAATCAACCTCCTTCCCACCTAATCTTCATCCTAACAAGTCTAATTCTAGAACTCTGCATCCCCACACGAGGTTAGCCTTACAAGAACAGAAAAGGAACAGACTAAAGGAGAAAACTAATTATTGAACTAAACTACTAGACGGCAGAAGAAGACTAAAATTTAAGATTCCGGAACTAAAAGACAAAGATAATCGAAGAACCCTAAAGCCAGCCAACACGTCAAGGTCCGTACAACCCCAGATTTTAAGAGAGCAACCTGGTAATCAAGCTAAGGAAGAAAGTAGAACAAAAACCGAAAAGCCCCAACCCATCTATCAAAGAGGGAACAAAAACAAAGACCACAAGAGAAACAACACCGACAACCACCCACCAGAAGAGAAGCCACCACAGTCGCCAAAAACACGAGCTATCTGACGGTCTGAGGATCTATGCACGTAGATCTGACATTAACACACGATGGATCGGAGACAAATACTCAAAATGGACGAATTGCTCACCACCAACAGAGAGATAAGAGGGGAAACAAAACACAAGACTGAAAAAGATAAAAGGGAAAGCAAAAGCACAGCGCCGGCAGCTGCCGGACACCGGCAAAACCACAGATCTACTTTTTTTTTTCTCTCTTTTTTTTTTTGTTTTGGCCTGTGAGACTAATAGTTTATATCTCAAGTTTTTGTGCCTTAAACCATCTAAATTGTAGAATTCTTCATGAGTTTTTCAAGCACTAAAAAATAAAAATAAAAATAAAATAAAAAGTGGAAACATAAAAACTCTTAGATAACATAGCATATTATAAACGACTCATTTAAAAAAAAATTGATTTAATTAAATAATCTATATTTTTTTTAGAAACTGTGAAAGTTTCTGAATAATGCAAATACTCTTAGGCAGCGTCCTTCGAATTAGTAAAATCTCCTAACAAGCTAGTGGTAAAAAGCCCCTTCAAAAAAACTTCTGCGTAAAGTGTTTAAATACAACTCCCTTATTAGTAGGCTACTCATGATTTAATTGCACAATCTGTTTGATTTTTTTTTGTGTGCCGGGTATACTCATGATAACTTTTTCAACCCCTTTTGGTAACGGCATGGTGTTGGCAATCTAAATTTTCTTGTATTATTGTGTGTGCAATCTATCATTTTTCACCTCTCTTCAATTTTATTTTTATTTTGAATACATTCTAACTATTGATTATGCATAACAAATCAACGTTTTTCTTCCATATTTAATCACACCAAATTTAATATTTAAATATTGATTGGTTTACCCATAGATGCAAACACAGTAGATGATAACAGTTAATAGCGTTTAATAACAATTATAAAACGACTTTATACCATTTCATACCATTTTATTTTGCTTCATACCATTTTACACCGTTAAAATCTAAAAGTTGCTTTTCGCTAGCGTTTACGGTTGTGGATGAGTAATAAAAAAATATTTTAAAAAAATATAAAAATAATATTTAAAAAAAAAATCTATAAAATTAGTTAGTTAACCAAAAAATTAAATTTTTTAATTTAGGTATAGTAATTATAAAATATATGAATGAATTTTATATTTTCTAATAATTATTCCCTAAGTACTTATCATAATTTATATTAATAAAATTTTTAAATCAAATTCTTTTAATAATTAATTTTATTATATTAATATATATTTTTAATGTTTTATATAGTTATATAATATATTTATATTGTTAATTTGTTTGTTTAACCATTATTACATCCGCTAATTTGCTAGTCATAATTCTCGTAAATGAACCAGTATTTAACTGCCGTGCCAATTATATAAATTACTTAATAATGTTTAAAATGGCAAATGTCTATTTCCGCAAACTTTTACAACTGTATCCGTATCTACTACCATTAAACCAATCTAGCCTTTAATTAATACATTTGACGAAGTTGTGAAGTTCTTTAAGTATATGCTCGTCGGGATGATTTAATCGCTCATATGCTGACGAGAAAAAGACAGAAAACATCACATATATAAATGATAACACGGTGTTAGTTGAAGCTATGAAATACTAAACTAAAGAGGAGCAGCCACACATTATAATTAACCATCTATCATATAGAAAGACTCGACCTGTTTTTATTCATCATGATTTATTCGTACCAAGTTGACTATATTATTGTCTAGCTTCGATGGCTTGACTTGCTCGTTTATAAATTCGCTAGCTAAAGGCAGTATATATACGGGGACGCAAAGGTTTATGAGCAAGACACGAAGTCGAAACCCCATTCTTTTACATCGTCTCACTCTTTAATCGCCAAACTTTATAATTTTCCGAAAATGCAGGTTTGTTTTCTTTTGCTTTTTTTTTTTTTAACTTAAATTTTCAGAATGCTTAGAAAAAATAAAAATTTACAGGCTAATTAATTTATCCGCGTTTATATATGTTATTATAAAGAGCCAATATAATAGTTATCGATTAAATACATATTTGCAGGACAAAGTTGTATTCAAGTTGGACGTGTTTGACGAAAGAATCAAACAGAGAGCTATGAAAGTTGTATGTGAGTTTCCAGGTATACGGTTCATACAGAAATTATAAGTAATTTAATCTATTTAGGACTACAATTTTAATTAAGCAATAACGTTTTGTTGTTATTAGGAGTTACTTTGATAGACGTGAAGGAAAAAGGTAAACTAAAGGTCTCGGGAGAATTCGACAAGTTTCAAATGACGAAGAAGCTGAAGAAGATATATGAATATGTTGACATTATTTCGCTTGAACACGATGAAGAATCGAAGCAAAATCTGAATCCGGTTAAGAAGCCTGAACCAACGGTGAAGAAGGCCTCTTCTTTCCGTCGTTGGAAGATAGGTTTCTTTTAAAGGACTCGATTTTGAGGTCGTGATCAGTATCATCAGTTTGAGTTTATCGACTACTGTATTACCTTGCTATTTTATCTCATTTTATGAAAAGCTTTTATGTCTTTCTTTGAATAATTATGTGGTGTCTATTTACATCTTGGTGTTCTTTCCTTTTCTTCTTTGGTTAACCTTCGAAGTTTCGTAAACTAAATTTTGTTAGTTTATTGATATTCTTGAGTCGTCTGAAGTTCATGAAACCCATAAAACTCTTTTCTTACTATGGCTTAGCCCAAATAATCTCTTGAATGTTACTCATCATTTGTGGAATTCGACTTTTGTTCATTGTTGAGCTTTTCAAGTCCATCTCTTCCTCTCCAATTACTATAATTTTGTCTATTTTGGATCTAGATGTCAAAATATGTATGCATTTGTTTTTGGGATTTTTATCCAAAAGTATCATACTGATCAGAGTTAAGCTTGATTTGTATATGCATTGACAAGTAGATTAAAAAATAGACAAGCTTTTTAAAAGGGCGATGGGGGTGATATCTAGAGGTTGGTTTGAAGTAGTTCTGTATGACAAATAATAAAAATCAACAATAGTGTCTGACAGACAATCACGAGAAATGAGTAATCCTTAAATTATGATAAAAAAATTATTTACAAACCAATGAAACGACTAGAGTTACAGTCGTTTTGATCCGGCAGCTAGTATGCTGAGATACATGATGCGCATACTTGCTAAACAATGTATCGATATTAATAGAATCTCCAAAGTGAGCTACGAGCATTGTCTCAGTCACTGCTCTTATACAACCAGCTTCTTTTTTTCCTGTTTTCGCTCTACGTGATTGTAAGCTACAATCCTCGCTACTATGGCCGAGATCAAATCCATGTGTCTCCAAGTCATTTATTTGGAAGGATCCTTCATTTTCTATGATCTCTATTAGTTCTTCTTCGCTCGGATCATAAAACGGAATTTTGAACGAATTCACTTTTGATGCACTCAAAAGTCCCTGTAAACAAAATGTATCACGACGATATATATCAAATCTTTGTATCATGCGTGGACAAGTTTAAAATGTCAACAACATGGATTTTTAAAGATTTGATACCTCGAAGACTAAGTCCCGGAGAGAGTTGGATAATAATGTCCAACAATGACAACAATCCCTATACAATGGATCATCAAGAGTGTTTCGGCCCATTACTGTGAGGACCATGTGTCCATTAGATACCATCTCTTCAGAGCGCAGTCTCAGAAATGTCGTAAAGTCTCTTTGGAATTGATTTAAGTAAGCCTTGTATTCACTTAGAGGACTTGAACTTGTGATGTACACACTCATGTTGTTATTCTCCAGTCCGTCCGGAACCTTGCAAGTCCAAATATGATTGTTATATATAAGCTTTGTATTTATAAAAGGAAATTTAAATGTCTTTAATTAATTAGAAAGTTATAATTAACTAAGTACTTAGAAGACCTTAGAGAGGAAATGAACACTGTAGACTGCATGTACGAAATGGAGAGACTTGCGAGGGAAGAGCCTTGAGTAGAAGGAACCAGGGACTCCAGATATGAAGCAGGATCCTTCGCTTGTCAACTTCTTGCGGAAAAAATTTATGCGCTTGAAAACTGTGTTGAAATCGTTACCAGGTAGATCGTTCAAACAACAATCTATCTCTGGTTGGCTTCTGTTCAACTCATGACATAGCAAATTGATTGTGTTGACGATCTCGGAGATCACTAGAAACGTGTTCTGTCCTGAAGAACAGCCCAAATCGGCTACTTTAACAGATTTAGGAAAGTCCAAGTTTGCCAACATTTCCTTTGTGTTTTTAACCAAGATCGGTTTGGTCATTGATAAAACTCTTCTCTGAAATAACCAAAGAAATAGAAAGAAATCAATAGATTGCTAATGACGTTGGGGATTACAAATATATTCATTTCACGTATGGCGTGCGTCCCCTTTTAATGTGGAACTTCTTAACACTATTAACGCAGTGAGATCTTTTGGTGCTTCTAATCAATGCGATATAACTGTGTCTTTAAAGTAAATATTTGTATATAGAAGATGAAAGAACCGTAATAAGAGAGTTGGCGGAGTAACTCTTGTCTCCATCTCCACCATTCATACATAGAGCACTGACAAAAGGATACTTACTACTACCCTCTTCATCACCATTCTTTTCACTCTTACCATTACATCTGCGTCACACACACATAATGTAAATTCATACGTCTATGTCAAATCAATATACACCACAGTAAATATATTATATATATTGAAGATGAATTGGAGAGAAAAACCTCGAGAAAAGATTCCTGTGGATGAATCTTGAATCCATTTAAGATTAAAAACGATAACTATTGCACCTTATGTTGTAAGGAGGCTGCCAGTCTGCCACCTCGCACACACTATTTTTATAGAGGTGGAAGCTTGATGAAATACCTCAAACGTTATACATAGTATACTGAGGATAAATTTATGTCTTGTTCAAAATATGTTTGGGAGAAAAAATGAATAGTGGACGCATACGTTCACTTTCATTCTTAAATGTGTTTTGTCTCTTTACCAAAAAAAAATGTGTTTTGTCCAAATTGGAATGTGCCTCAGAAATGAATCTTTTCTCAAAAAACAACAAATATCTGCTTATCTTACATAGATTCTTTTCTTATCAAGAATAGTATAATTATATAAATAAATATTTAAGAAAAACAAAAAGAATGTACTATAAAGATTATATGTTAGTAGATTTGTTCGTATCAAGAATAATATAAATATTTTTACATATGTACCAAGAAAATCAAATCTTGTTTTTTATAAAAACTTTGATTAGAATTAAATTAAATCAGGGTTCGGTATAATAAGCAAAGATTTTTTTTTTTATCTAAACCGTGTGCACTAGAATTTTATATGTATATCAAATAAATCAATTTTTTTACTCAAAAACTTTAATTAATAGAAATTGTGTGCGAATAACTTTTTTAGTTATGCCATTTACATATGAATAAACTTAAAGGAAATAAACTCAAAAGAGAGTGAGAAAGATAAAATGTCCGATAAGATTCCATAGAGCTCAGAAACACTGTATCCTTCCTCAATTATTGTCAGCAATTGTTTCACATCCGATTCAAATGAAACCTACGTGAATCCCAAGCTCATAATGCTTTCGGTGTGCCAATTCTTCCGTGCGCCACCAGTGGAGAAATGACATGCAACGCTGAGAGAGAGAGTGAGGAAGCTTCCTCTTTGTAGATTGTTGTGAGAAGATCCAGCTGAAGTCTGCGATCTTTCTAAGTGGACTTGGACTAGTTTTGATTGGACTAGTAATTTTGGAGCCTTATTTTTTCTTTTTCCTTTTTCTTTCTATAAATTGTGAATAATAGTGTGTTTTCTTATTATTTTAGAGACAAAATATGAATAAATGAATGATAAAAAATGCTATAGTTTTGAATTTATATTACAACATTAACAAATTATAATAACAAAACTGATGTAAATATATATTAATAAAAAAAATTGTTCGAGACAATTTTATATGTGTTAAAACAAGATTTTATAATTTTAGTGTAGAAAAATATTACTTTATAGTTTTAAACAATATATTTATTTCTATTAATTGCATTCATATTTTACTAAATAACTCTTTTTATTTCATTTTTCCTAGAGCTTCATTCCTATTAAAAATACATTAAAAACAAATAATATTTCTCAATAAATACATCTCTCAACAAATACATCATTCCTCATTCTCTGGTTCCAACAAATGGTATCTCCGCCGATTGCATTTCATGGAACCTAACGAAAAAACAAAATAGTTCAAACTCTAGTAAATCCTTGAAATTTGGAGGAAACAAAAAAACAAAATAAAACCTTCGCTTAAGAAAAAATTTCAAAGAAAGAACATTTAAAAAATAAAATAAAGTGTCTTTAATTCCAAGAAAAAATTAGGCCAAAATTCAAGAGCACATACCAATGGTGGCGTCAATTTTGACCATTGATCGCTTGGTAGCCTCTTGCTTTGATGAAGCTTAGGGGAAGAAGAAGAATGAAACACTTCGATCTGAAAGCGCAACGTCTTGTCTTAACCATATTTTTGAATTTCTCAATCTTCATGTTTTTATCCTGTTTTTATCTTATTTTGATTTCAACTCGATTTAAAAAATATAGTTTTCGATAAAGATAAATATAAAAAAAAAATTATATATAGTTAAGAGAAGATTAGAGATCGTTTTGAAATCGAAAAACTAATGTGTTATTTTTATTTTGAACACCAAGCAATAAATGATTTTTTTTAATTGATATAATAAAAGTAGAAGAGTTGCACAAAGTAGCTTTCTCAAAATTACATCTCTTGAGTCTTGATGTTCAGTATATACATGTATAAAATAATCAACCTTACTATAAAACCTAACTACATGGGGAAATGAGCTTCCCATGAGACAATATTGTCATATTGAGCATGTAATATGTGATATGTGCTTTAACATAATTAATCACCAACATAAATAAAGCTGAATTAAATCAACTGAGTTGTTAATTCAAATATATAACCTAGACAAAGCTTAAGAAAAGAAAAAAAATAACCTTAGATAGATAATCTTTCTATGTCACTATCAATAAGTTTGTTTTCTATTTTTTTTTTTTTTTGTGAGGAAAGTAACCAAGCAAAAAAAAAGCTTAGACCACTTTTATTGGCAGATTTAAACAATTTTTTAAGAATAATTTTTTTTTAAAAACGCAAAAGAGAAAAGAGATAAAGTTCTCATTATAAAAATTATTAGAAACTCTGAAAACCCCATTTATCCTAGCTGTCACCATAAGAGTGGCTTACTTCACTTTTTAAAAATACAATTTTTAAATAAAATACATTCGGAAACTAAAAATAGAAAAAAAAATTAACATTAGCAAAAAAACATAACATTTAATGAAAAAAAAACAACATAAAAATGGAAAAACTTTGATTTTATATATTTTTATAAAAAAATATAAAATATATAATTTAAAAAAATGTAAATTACTTTTTTGATTACTTTTATCTTTTTTGGGTTATAATTTACTTTAAAAAATCTAATTTATATTTTTGATTATTTTAATTTTTTTTTTATAATTTACTTTTTTAAAAGATAAATTACCTTTCTGATTACTTTAATTTTTTTTGTTTACAATTTACTTTTATGAATTTCTTTTTTAATTTTGTAATTTTATAATTTTTATTTTTTTGTTAATAAATTTAAATATATTTCGACACATGTCAATATCCTAAATAATCAAAATACCACTTGTCACGATTATGTTAATTACTAACTTTAAATAATCTAAGTTTATATAATAAAATATATATGTCTCTGTTATGAAACTAATGAATGTCTATCACAAATAACTTATCACAAGTTAT
>OVBI01001657.1:0-30444 GCA_900406495.1 Sisymbrium altissimum
GTTCTCGTTCGTGCATCCATAAAAAATCCTATTAGGATTATGTGACCAAGTAGATACTTTCACAACAGGCACCAAACCGCATACACATCGGTGAGGAATTCCTTTTTTCTACTTTAGGATATGGACTATATGGACTGGAGCTCACTTCTGGTATTCCATCACTCCACAAACACCTCGAACTACTTGAAGGTTGACTGTAGCTATACCGCCCCATCCTTGTGTACACATAAGAAAAAGAATGTGAGAAGAGATGAAGAGCTAAACAAAAGACAGATACAAAGAAGATGACCGAAAATGCAGAAAAAACCGAAAATTACCGGATCTTTAAATAGATAATGTTTTTTGAGAGAGACCGGCGTTTTTGAGACAGGGCGCCGTCGTAATTTGTAAAATTAGGGTTACCTTCAGGGTTATATACATGTGTACATAATCCGGTTAGGCTAATAAATCGGTTCTTATTTCTGGTTTGGTTTGTTGTTAGACTTTCAAACGAAGTTAATCTAATAGACTTGTAACGAAGTCTACTTTTCTAAACCCTATATTTCGTAATTTACCCTAATAGACTTTTGCAGGTCTTAATCTGTATATTTCTGTGTAATTTCAATTTTTATTGATGTAAATATCCATGGTTTTATCAATTAAACCAAAAAAGTTTACAGATTATTTTTTCTCTATTTATAATTAAATTTTTTGATATTATTATGTAGTAGAATTCGTTTGGTGTCTACTACACAGTAATCAAACGAAGTTAACCAAGAAGATGTCGTTTGAAGTCTACAATCATAAACCCTAAAGTTCATAAATTTTCCTAATTGACATTTGCAGGTCTTAATCTGCATATTTCTGTGTAATTTCAATTTATATTGATGTAAATATCCATGGTTTTATCAATTAAACCAAAAAAGTTTATAGATTATTTTTTCTCTATTTATAATTAAAATTTTTGATATTATTATGTAGTAGACTTCGTTTGGTGTCTACTACATAGCAGTCAAACGAAGTTAACTAAGAAGACGTCGTTTGAAGTCTACAATCATAAACCCTAAAGTTCATAAATTTTCCTAATTGACCTTTGCAGGTCTTAATCTGCATATTTCTGTGTAATTTCAATTTATATTGATGTAAATATCCATGGTTTTATCAACTAAACCAAAAAAATTTACAGATTGTTTTTTATTTATTTTTTAATTAAAATTTAATATGGAATTAGAGAGTACACTTCTTTTGGTGTGGTGTCTACTAGGTAGACGTCAAACGACGTTAACCAAGAAGACGTCGTTAGGAGACTTTACAGGGTTATCGCTGTCATTTCCGGTTTCGTTTTTTGTTTATTCGCTAGAGTGTCAACTGTAATTTCCATACCCTTAAGGTCTACTTTTGTTTTATGTTCAATATGAGGTCTATGTTTTGAATTTAGCTCAAAAAAGGGTCAAAACTAGCAAAATTCTCTAACATTTTTTGTAACAATGAATTGCAAAGTCATATACAAGACAAAATAGTGAAATACTCTAATGATGTAATAGCTAAAGATGTTCTTTAAATTCAAATTGTTGTAACTGTCTATCTAATTGATGAATTGGTTTTTATAGCAATATATGATAAGGTATGATCTTATATTTTGAGTAAACTTAAATATATTATTTTAAATTAAATCTTATGTTAAATTTTTATTGAGATGAAGAGGTGCAATGTCTTGATTGTTACAAACTAAATATTGAAGATGTTCAATGTGTCTCTCCAAACAAGATTAATATACTAAATCATGAATGTAATAGTGAATATCATCAGTTTATCTAAATTTAGTAGTAAATTGATGAAGCAAAAGCTTGCAATAATAATATCACTATGGGTTACTTTTTAGTTTTATATTGAGTTTATATATGTTATTTAGATTAATAAATATTTAACCAAATACAATTTACATATAAATTTGGATCAAACTTTTTAGGTTTTAGAATAGGTCTAGGTTGTTTGGATTAGATAATTTTTGACCAAAACAAAACTAAATCTAATTTTATCTCTGATGTTTAGGTTTTAGATTAGATTTAGATTATTTAGATAATTTGAGTATTAAAATTTCTACAAATACATAATCTAAAGTATGAAAATTGGTTTAATAAATGATTATGTCTTTCAAAAAGATATAAAATCTCTAGTGAAATAGTGTTTATTTTATATTATATTAAAAAAAAATTATATATTACATATGCTTGCAAAATTAAAGATTTTACGTTTATATTTATTAACATCTATTAATAATATATTAGTGTGTAAAAAATAACATTTTTATTTAAATTTTTTAATTACTTAAATACCAACCCAAATAATCCGAACCAAAATTTATAAAAAATAATATATTTAATTTTTTTCGAGAAATTGTTAGAAAATTAGTAAACCAAATGTGAAAAATATAGTATTGAATAATTATGTTTATGGTTTGCAAAAATATTCATGATGGATAATGCAAATGTAGACACGTAATATTTGTTGTTGTTTTAATAGTGAATAATTGAAATGGTTTACATTA
The DNA here is from genome assembly GCA_900406495.1 of Sisymbrium altissimum. Taxonomy (NCBI): domain Eukaryota; kingdom Viridiplantae; phylum Streptophyta; class Magnoliopsida; order Brassicales; family Brassicaceae; genus Sisymbrium; species Sisymbrium altissimum. The sequence continues at coordinate 2,528 of OVBI01001657.1, forward strand.
TGTTATCTCTATAATATTAAATGGTAAGACACTTTTAAAAAATATTTAAAAAACCTTTATATTTACAAGAAATGTCACTAGGATTGTTTGGCTACATGACTAGTTTTATATAAGATATAAGTGTAAAATCTAAAAAAACTAAATAAAATATAATTTTACAAATTTTTTTATTTCAAATATATTCTCTTAAATGATATCGTTGCAAATCACTCAGATCCTTTGAATTTTTAAAAGTTGAATTGTTACTTTCTCAAAGTTATTTATAAATAAATAAAAATACATATAACGGATATGAATTTCTTAATTACAATATCTTTTCTTTAAACTAAAAATGATATTCATAAGTCATTAAGTATTTTTAAAACGGATAATCATTTCTTAAATACAATAAAATTTAATCATACCAACAATAAAAAACCAAACTAATCTTTTTCAAACTAACATTGTTTAACCTATATTTTCTTAGAAGAAAAAAGACATCGTTATGTACAAGAGTGGGTTAAATCATATTGAAAAATAAATATTCATATATAACAAATCATTTCGCATCATCGAAACAAAATAAATCAATCTTATTTATTCTGATTTTTAACAGGTATAAAACATTCGCACACGAAAACCTTTTCTATCTACAAAAAATAAAACAACTATTTTTAAACAAAATTATGAATAAAAAATAAGAATTAATGCTGCCATTAGCAATACATTATTAACAATATATATATATATATATATATTATAATATATTGATTAATAAGTTTTGTTCCACGAAAACGTAGGTTATGTACTAATTTAGAGAGTAATATTTTTTGTAACAATGAATTGCAAAGTCATATACAAGACATAAAGAGTGAAATACTCTGATAATAAGATAGCTAAAGATGTTTTGAAAATCCAAATTGTTGTAACTGTCTATCTAATTGATAAATTGGTTTTTATAGCAATATATATATATATATAAGGTAAGATCTTATATTTTGAGTAAACTTAAATATTTTTTTTTAAATTGAATATTATGTTAGATTTTTATTGAGATGAAGAGGTCCAAGGTCTTGATTGCTACAAACTAAATATTGAAGATATTCAATGTGTCTCTCCAAACAAAATTAAAGTACTAAATCGTGAATATAATGGTGAATATCATGTGTATACAGTTTGACTTTATTGATCACTATTTTTTTTCTGTTTTCCTCCCATTTTATTTGTCTTTGTTTTGGTTTAACAAAATTTTGTATAAAAAATTTGTATACTATTCTTTACATTATTAATGACATTGTGTTTTAATCGGAAAAGTAAAATAAAAAATATTTAAGAAATAAATATAGAAATTAAAATATGTATCTTTGCGAAGGTATTGACATAGTATATATAATTTATTATTAGAACATTTTTATGAAAGTTTATAAATAACATTGTTCCAATCATATCTACCACATTATAAATTATCATAACAAAATCTGTAAAAATCTAATTTGAAACTTTCTTTAGATAAATGAATCAAATTTGAAAATTGTTTCTCTTCTCTCTCAATCTTATTTTTAAGAGAGAGGAGACGATTTCTGATGACGTTCACCAAATTTTTTATTGATGTAAAATACATATGGTTGCATCGAATTTTCTATTCCGCTTGTTGGAATACTTCTCTTTTGTTGATCGGATAATAAGTTTCAATGTTCAAACGATTTATTTTTATTTGTTAGTAGTCTTATCTTCCTTTGCAGTATCTGATTCTCATCCTCTTGAAAAGGATTTATCCCGTGAGTTGTTTTCAGTGTTCTTCTTTCCAACAGAATTACTTTGTTTCCTCTCAAGATGGAGTAAAGCTTCATACCTTCTTCGTGAGCCTATATCTGGGTGAAGTATCATTCGTTGATGGGATAATTCTTATTGTGTCTGGAGCAGATTAAGTAGAGTTAGGATCTCTGCAACATCTCAACAAAAATCTGATTTTAAGGCTTTATTGAGATCTCTGGTAGTCCACAGATCTGGTGCTTCTTGAAGCTTTGATCTTCAGCTATGGTGGCAACTGCAAAAAAAATTTGTCAAACGAGTTTCAGAATCAAGTTAACAATACAGTGGAAGCATTGAAGTTAGTGGCTGACATTATTAAAATATTTGGTTCAGTTAATCCATTTTGGTTATATCTATACCTTTGTTAACCGGTAATTAGCTCAGTATATATAAGAGCTACATTGTAATACTCTTCTAATCAAGATCAATAAAAATGTTCTGTTACAAAAACTTTTCATCTTCTGTTAGGCCATTTCTATCAACATGGTATCAGAGCCAAGTTGATGTTGAGACCTGTGGGTTCAGCACATCTTGTTACTTCAGCAAGGTCCTATGGACTTAGCTACATGCTACACCACTTTGAAAACTCTTTGGGATGAGTTAGATGGTGCTAACTGCTTAGAGACATGTCCACTCTTCTACAGAAATAAAAGCAGAACAAGGCAAAGTCATCAACTTTTTAGCTAGATTGAATGAGTTGTATTCGATGATCATAAGTCAAACCATCATGAAGAAGAACATTCCTGAGTTGTCTGAAGTTTATAATCTGTTAGATCAAGATCATAGTCAGCAAAACATGATTCCAGTTTAGAACGCCACAGCTTTTTAGATCTCTACTTCATTGCCAGTTCAACAAGTTGCTTCTGTAAATGCTACTAAGTCTTCTTATAATCAGAAATAAACAAGGTCCCTTTGTTCTCATTGTGGATACAATGGATATACTGTGGATACATGTTACAATATACATGAATATCCCACTGGTTTTAAACACAAACAGAAGCAGCAGAGCGAGAAGCAATCTTATGGCTCGAAGAACAATGGATCTTCTAAACCCATAGTTGCTCATTTGACTCTTTCAGAGACCACATATGCTGTTTTAGATATGGTTCAAACCTCACCAATGATCAGATAGCAAGTATGATTGCATATTTCAACTCTCAGATGAATACTTCGAATGCTCAGGTGAATAATGTAGCCTTGTCGTCTAGTGGGACTATTACTATGCTTCCTGGTATAGCTTTCTCCTCCTCTACATTGCACTTTGTTGGTGTGTTGAGAGCTACTCAAAATGCTCTTTGTTCAGAGTCCTGGATTATAGATAGTGGAGCGACACATCATATTGCCTATGATAAGAGTATTTTTGAGGAAATTTCTGATGCAATGATTACTTCAGTCACTTTACCAACATGATTTGGATTTAGAATTGCAGGCATACGTCGCATTAGATTGAATGACTGTCTGGTTTTGAACAATGTTCTTTACATACCAGATTTTAGATTGAATCTCTTAAGTGTAAGTCAGTTAATCAAAGATTAGGGTTATCGAGTTGTTTTTGGTCCAGATTCGTGTATGATACAGGATCATACCAAGGAGCTGATGATTGGGAAGGGTGATCAGATCTCTAATCTCTAAGTTCTTGATTTGGCTGATATTGCAAGATCATCTCCTTTGCAGCAGTTTCAAGTCTCTACAGATGTTGTTGTTGATTCTGGATTGTGGCATAATAGATTAGATTATCCATAAATGTCTAAAACAGATTCAATCATTGATGTACTCAGTGGTGGAAAGGAAACACCGTTGCTCGCTTACTCATGTTCCAATCTCGCATACCACTTGAGTTTTAGGGAGACTGTGTTCTCACAGCAGTGTTCATTATTAATAGATTGCTTACTCCACTTTTGGAAAACAGATCTCCATTTGAAGTGTTTACTTCTAAAAAGATTGATTACACTGGCTTGCGTGTCTTTGGTTGTTTGGCTTACTGCTCAACTTTGTCAAAGAATAGGCATAAGTTTCAACCTCACTCATGACCTTGCATCTTTCTTGTTTATCCTGCAGGTTATAAACAATATAAACTCTTGGATTTGGAGACTAATAAAATGCATACATATCGGAACATAGCTTTCCACGAAGATAGTTTTCCTTATGCCAAGGATGAGCCTCCGAACTCCACTGATCTCTTTGGTATCCCTACTTCAATTGCTCCGGGTACAGAATCTCCTGCAGTTGTTTCACCAAAATCTTCTCAATCTCTGGCAGATATCCCATCTGAATCATCTAACTTTGTTGTTGATATAACTAAACGATTGTCCAAACTCCTAGCCTATCTTCAGGAGTCCTATTGCAACATCAGCAAATCCAATACTAACATCCCATTTCCTCTCTTAGCCTACATGGCTTATGGTAATTTTTTTGAAGAATACAAGGCCTATATTTTTTATGTGCTTTACATCCAGAACCGACTACCTTCACGCAAGCCAAAAAGTTTGATGAATGGCTTCAGGCCATGAATGAGGAACTCATTGCTCTGGAAAAGACAAACACATGGTCTACTTGTTCGTTGCCTTCCAACAAACATGCGATAGGTTACAAATGGTCTTCAAGATCAAGGTTAATGCTGATGGTACTCTTGAGAGATATATGGCTCGATTGGTCACCAAAGGGTATACACAACAGGAAGGTGTCGAGTTTGTTGAAACATTCTCTCCTGTGGCAAAAATGACAACTGTTAAAACTCGTTTGGCTGTTTCAGCGGCAGAGAAATGGAGCCTAACACAGCTATATGTTTCAAATGTTTTTCTCAATGGAAATTTAGATGAAGAGATCTATATGAAGTTGCCTCCCAAGTATACACCAAAGCAGGGGGAATCTTTACCACCTAATGCAGTTTGTAAACTACAAAAATCCTTGTATGGCTTAAAGCAGGCTTATCGGCAATGGTTTTTGAAGTTCAGCACTACCATGAAATCGTTGGGTTTTCAGAAATCACGCACTGATCACATTCTTTTTACTTGTAACACTAACGGTACATATATAGCCCTTGTTCTTGTTTACATTGATGACATTGTTATTGTCAATAATGATGACGCAGCTGTTAGCAAATTGATCCAAGATCTAAAACTTGCTTTCAAGCTTCGCGAGTTGGGTCCTTTGAAATACTTATTTGGCCTCGAGATTTCTCACTCTAGTAAAGGCATTTTTGTTTATCAGTGGAAATGCACTCTTAGAATATTGGAAGATGTAGGTCTCTTGGCTTGTAAACCATTTTCAGTTCCTATGGATCCAAGTATTAAACTGGTTCGGATTCAGATGAATCTGTTTTGAAAGATGTCAGTGTCTACTGTAGACTTGTTGGAGGATTAATGTATCTGACTATCACTAGACCAGATATCACTTTCACAGTCAACAAGTTATGTCAGTTTAATTCAACCCCAAAGAATTCCCATCTTCAGGCTACTTACAAAGTACTTCATTACTTGGAGGGCACCATTGGTATGGGCTTATTTTACTCCTCTGAATCTGATTTGATCTTGAAAGCTTTCACCGATGCAGATTGGGTGTCGTGTTCATATACAAGACGATCTACCTCTGGTTATTGTATGTTTCTTGTTAATGCTTTAATCTCTTTGAGGTCCAAGAAACAACAAACAGTGTCTCATTCCCTTGTTGAATCAGAGTATGGCTCACAGAAGATTGTTTGGTAGATTCATCTGTTGGCTGAGTTCCAAGCTCCTCAAAAGGCTCCTGTGGCTTTCTACTGCGACTCTACTTCTGCTCTATATATCATCAAAAATCCTGTGTTTCACGAGAGGACGAAACATATATATAGAATTGGATTGTCACTTAGTGTGTGAATGGATTGAAGTTGAGTATATCAAATCACTTCATGTGCGCACGGGTAATCTGAGCTGAAAGGAGAGGTTTCGAATAGCTGACATTTTTACAAAACCTCTCCTTCCAACTCATTTTTACTTTCTTGTGGGTAAGATGACATTGAAATCACAGGTAATCAAATAGCTGACATTTTTACAAAACCTCTCCGTCCAACTCAGTTTTACTCTCTTGTGAGCAAGATGACATTGAAATCACTATATTTGCCATCTTCAGAGGGAATATTAGAGTATCTGATTTAGTTAATCAATTTTTGGTTATATCCATATCGTTGTTAACCCGTAATTAGCTCAGTTTATATAAGAGCTACATTGTAATACTCTTTTATTCAAGATCAATAGAAATGTTCTGTTATGAAAACTCCTCTTCTTTGTTTAGATCATTTCCACTAACAGACGGTGCTGGAAGACAGTAGTCCTCTAACCGGCGGTGATGATATCAAAGAGTTTATGACTATTTTTTTCTCAACATATGGCCTAATATGTGGTCGTCGATAACTTTGATAAATCTTATCTTTTTGATAAATGATAATATGTTAGACCTTAATTTTAGATGTCGGTTGTTTACGGTTTTTGAAATGGTTTCTTGTTTTTGTTTTTCTAACAATTTATTTTACAGTCACTGAAAAAAGAGATTTTTTATAAAATAGGAAAACTAAGTTTTAAGTTTTGAGTATTCTAATAAATTTTCAAAGAAAAATAAAAAACCATGTGGAATTTTTCTTCAAAAACACGAGTACTTTTTGATATTTTGATAATTTTTACAAATAAAAATATACTTCATCAACTATCTAAATCTCAGTTGATATTTAAATAATCACCATATTTTAAAAATAAAAGTTTAAAACAAAATTGAAACCGAAAATGTAGAAACTAAAATCCAAAATCCAAAAATTAAAAACCAAAAACTACCTAAACAATCAGGATCTTAGTAGAAAGGATTATCCGACTTTTTTTTATTGTAATGCCTATATGGTTTCATATATCCCTTTAGTGAGTTAATATATGATAACTCAAATTTTTGATGTGTATTTCACAAGATTGAGAAGAGAACCAGGCAAGTATAACAATGAAACGGCATGGTGGTAAGAATATCTGATTTGTGATATAAAATTGGCTTAACAAATTGGATTTTATTAGAGTTGTGTTGGTTTTGTGGTGGCTAAGTAGCTACGATTGAAAGCTTTTGTCTTGTGTTTGTTTTGATTGTAGTTGTAATTAGAAAAGATGAAGAAATAGAGTTATGAAAGGCAGCACCGGCTCAAAGTTTTTTGGGGCCTTTGGGTAAAAAAAAAAATTTACTACATTTTTACAAAACTTTAAATTTTTTTTTATATTTTTTCTTATATAATATAGCGTTTTTAAAACTATTGTCTTTATGATATTGTAATATATAAACAAATACTAAACATGAAAATATATATGTAAAAAATTTTGTTTGTTAAAATGATTTTATATTATTTCTTTAAAATTAAAACTTATTTTTAATAATTATACTAACTAACTTAAAAAAAATACAAAAATAAATACTTAAAAAAAATTTGTGGGTTTCTTTATCTGGTGGATCCTGGGGCCTGTGCACTGCTTGCTCTCTTTCTTAAGCACTGATGAAAGAAAAAGAAAGATGAGAAATAAATAAGATATTGGAAAGTGTAAAATAATGAAAATCACATAAAAGTTGGACTGAATTCTTCATTTACTAATTTCTTACTAATTTCTTATGTCACTCAATGCACACTCGCACATTATAGGCGTTTCTCCAAATAGGGACGATAATTTCTTATTTTCTCTCAATTTTTTTCTTTCTATTTTGTTTTTTCATTTATGTTTGTTTACCAGATTTTTCCCTTTAACCACGCGATTTTTACTTTTGAAAGAATAATCTAATCGCTGTTTATTTTTAAAGAAACACTAAATTTAATCAGCCAGCCATCAAAACGTTAGTCACCCAATGCTAAAATCTCGATTAGGTGGTGGCCACTGTTGCAACAAACACCATTTAATTGATATAGTATTCACTAATGGCAACTGCTAACAAGATCAAACTAACAGAGCCGTACTGAAATATTTCAAGATCCGATATACACAACCACATGGACTTCAAAAGTATTTTCAGGATTTCATCATATTTTTTAGCTTTCAAATGTCGATCGACATGTCTCTTACATAACATGTATGTAGATGAAGGAGGATAATTCATCAACTCTACAGAAACATATCGTTACTTGACTCATCTATAGAAGTAATAAAAACAAATATCTTTGTTTTGTTATCTGTTTCTTCAGCCTGTATTTCACTTTTCAATTAATGAAAAAAAGGTCCTATCTAGCTGGCAATGCCACAAAAAGATCAATCAGACAGACAGAAGCTGAGAAAAAAGGAAGAGAAATTCAGGTGCTTTCAAAGCAAACAACTGTTGGGTTCTTGTAGAGAAAGAGAACTCCAAAAACGACTTTCTTCCAAAAATATATCACTAACGTCACGTGTGGGCCAAACCCAAACAAAAATCTCTCTACCTTTCTCGAATCGCAGCCAAAACCAACATTGTTTATTTTTTAATTTTAGGAAGAAAACAAAACAAGGAAAAAAAAACAAAATATTTGTTTATATCCTCTCCTATTTTTACGGTGACTCTTTACTTCCATTTTTATCTCCAGATTTCGTTATTTTTCTATTTTTTTTTTCCTCTGACCAGACGTTTCGGAATTTTCTTTCACAAACAGCTATTTTCGTTTATCCTCTCCTATTTCTACATATCATTCACCGTTTTTTATTTTTTACTTCCTTCCTCCTGCTCCTTGGGATCTGTCATGATTTGATAGCAAAAGAACATAACCAGAATCAATGATGAATGACCTTACCAAACATGGGTCAGTTTTCACTAGATTCTATTTTCTTGGAGAAACCAAGTTTCTCTGAGACGGTTATTGTCTGAAAGATCCCATAATCTTTCTCTCTCTCTTTCTCTTTTGTCTTTCTTTGATTCGGTATGACACGTAACGTGATACTGAAATCGCCGTTATTGGCATCGGAAGAAAGAAACTCTCCGCAAACGACTATGATGAGCAAACATGCGGAGAGGAGGAAAGTGGGAGAGGTAGCAGGAGGAGCGGCGGCGGAGTGTGCAGCCGTGTGGTGTTGCTGTCCTTGCGCAGTTGTGAACCTTGTTGTTCTTGCCGTGTATAGAGTTCCAGCGGCTGTTTGTAAGAAAGCGTGGAGAAGAAGTAAACGGCGACGTTTTATGAGGAAACGGCATGGTTTGCTTGCGGCTGCGGAAGGGAGTCAGAGCACCGTGCACGCTAGATTGAAGGAGGAAGATCCAACGGCTGAGATTGTTTTTGAAGAATGTGCTGGAGCAGCAGCAGCGAATGGCGAGTTAAACGATGTCGTCATGCTTGAGAATGAAATGTTGGAACGTTTCTATGGGGCAGGATTTTGGAGAAGCCCGTCACAGAGGGACACGTCATCGGGGAGTTTATGACTTCTTTGCGAGGGGTTTTGCGAGAAAATAATAGTAATTTAATTTGATATATATATGTGACTTTGATTATCAATCATGTGGGTATGTGTGAATAGGAGAAACATAGCAATATTTTATTATACGTCGTTTTAATTTTGTTCGAGTTTAATATATTGTTTCCGATTGACGAATCAATCGGGTAGATTTGGATTTTATAATTTGGGATTTTTTAAAAATAAATTATGATAGTAGCCAACTAAAGGAATCCATAGGCCAAAAAGTTTCTCGGTCATTTTATCTATTAAAAAGGTTTTAAACCGTGAATTGGAGAAGAGATATAGACGACGGGATCATTATATAATCGACATCTTATTATATAAAATTGAATCTTTAATTAGTAATTAATAAGATTTTGAAAAATGTCAATTTAATTATTTAGGATATTAATATATATCAAAATATAAAATTATAAAATTACTATCTTATTATATAAAATGTCAATTTGATTATTTAGGTTCTGTGCATCATTCTCTATTTGAAAAGTTTGAAACGGACTTATGTAAAAGAAATCTTATTGAAATTTGTAATTTCAATATGTAAAATTGCAATAAAAATTACAAAGTATCTGATCATAAATTTTAGATAAGACTAATGGAAAGAACAACAATTGCTAGTGTGGAACAATAATATTATCAAATACCCCTTCAAAAATTTCAATTTCAAAATTATGAGGAATTTGTGCAATTGAAAATTTCAATAAGCAATTTATATGGTATATTATTAATTCTCTATTCAAATTATATATTTTATTATTATTATATCTTATTATATAAAATATTAACATTCAAAATTAGTAACTGACAAGATCATGACAAGTGGCAATCTGATGATTTAAGATGTTGATATGTGTTAAAAAATATTTTTATTTGTTAAATTCTTAAAATTATATAAAAATAGAAAAACTCTAAAATTACAAATTAAAAAAATTATTTCCTTTATTAATAAAAAAGGAAAATCAAAAAAGTAAATCATAAAGCAAAAAACGACTACAAGTTTTTTCAAAAAAGAAAAGTTTTTCCAAAAAGAAGATTTAGAGAAAAACATTTATAAACGAAAAAAGATTTAAAGAATTTTCCTTTTCTTAGAAATTATAAAATTTCAGAAAAATAGAAATAATCACTCTTATATAAAGGTATTTATTCTATCATGATTTTTCATAAAACACAAAACAATCCTAAAAATTCGATTATATATCGGATGATCATCAAACTTTTCTGAAGTTTTTAATGGATGGAGATGGCTTTAGAGTTATAAAACATTATATTGAATAATTTAATATGAAATTTAATAGAAAATTTATACATATGATTGATATTAATATGTTAATGTAAATTATTTCATTAGAATTTGTAATTATGTGTGACTATGTTTTAAAATATTTATTTTTAATATAATTTTTTTAAATTATAAAATATAGACATCATAGTCTTTTAATAGTGTTTATGAATTTATTTATTCATAAATTATATGTAGTTTTAAATGATATAATATTTAAAATCAGACTGAATTTTTTTTAATTCATTTAGAGGCTTTATTTCTATAAATATTTATTATTCTATTAATTTTTTTAATTTATTAATTACGAGTTATAAAAAATATTATTGAATAATTTAAAATGAATTTTTTTTTTTTTTTATCCGCCTATCAGGCGAGTCTTTATTTAGTCTTCAATAATTTCAGTTACGTATTCTTTTCATTAAGAAAATGAGGCAAAATTTTATAACCGACCTTTTTTGTGACAGAAAACCATTTATTGCAAATCAAATCTTTACATTACGTCTTATCTTATCTTCTTCGATATCTCCTTTGTTTTATGTTGGGGATCTGGTTAGTAACACCCAAAAAACCCATCATAAATTCACAACGGCCAGATAACACATTCGGTTTTCGAGCCCAATCTATCTAGACACCAAGACAATTTAAGAAACTGCCGGGGCGGTCTAAAGGTAAAAGGAAATCCCGAAAGAATCTCACGTTTTCCTCATCCGAACAGGAGGAAGAAGACATGGATTGATATAAATATAGGACCATGTCCATAGTCAAAAACACAAGATATTCTAGAGAGAACTGATAACCCAAAGCTCAGATTGACATCGCTCATTCCGACGAGGCCAATCTCAGCTCCTTTGTATTTCAATCCCTCTTTTGATCATCAATAAAATCCCCATTCAATTCTCTTACCCCCACAANTGAGAGATTCTGGTTCAACAATTGGCGCCGTCTGTAGGGATTAGAGAATTGAACTTCAAAAGATGACAGAAGGCAACAACAACCAAAATCCTGAAGAACCAATCGATGGAAGCCTGACAACCGACACTGACGGAGTGTCAGGACATGGAGGGAGCAGGGACCAAAGACGCCGACGTCGACAATAACAATCCAGAAAAACAGCCGACGAGAATCTCACAGGAAACACCGGCGCGGAAACACCGGACATCACCTCTACCCTGACCGCGACCATGACCACTCTGCTGGAGCAATACACTAAACAACTCACCGAGCGTCTCGACGGAATCCAAGCCCGCCAAACCGCACACCAGTAACATATCAAAAATCTTCTATCCTCTCATACTGAGCAACCAAACAACAACTCTTACAACACGGAGAATCGCGCTAGAATCGTCCAAAACCTCTTTGGATCCAGCCCCACATCCACCCCAACCGCCGTCTCCCACGGATCTAACAACCCTAGACTTCTCAACAATCAACAACCCCTCCTGATCTCCACCACTGACGAACTCCTCCTCCTTCGCCAGGAACTCCACGACATCAGCTCTCAGGTCCTCGAGCTAACTCAGTGGAACCACTTTACAGCTCGTATCACCAGCATCCCACTTCGAGACCTCGGAAAAATCAAGTTTCCTCCACCCTACATTGGCGGCGGGAACCCCCAACATCACCTCACTGCCTTCACGATCGCCCTCGGCTGCGCCAGAATTTCTGACTCAGAACGCGATGCCGCCTTCTGCCAGTACTTCGTTGAATCACTTGGCGGACCGGCACTAACGTGGTTCTCCAGCCTCCCACCCAACTCGATCAACAGCTTCAAGGAACTCTCTACGGCCTTCCTGAAGAATTACTTGATATACATCATCCAAAACGCATCAAGCTCCGATCTCTGAAACTGCATTCATGAAGAAAAAGAGCCTTTTCGCGCCTACATCAACCGCTTCCGCACTGTCGTATCCAGTATCTCCGTCACCGATGACGTCTCCTTAGCCACCCTTCGCCATGGAATCAAATATTCCCATGACTTCCATAAAGACCTCAGGCTCAACAAACCCAACACGCTACAGGATGCAAGCCATCGCGCTGTCGCCTACATGGAATTTGAAGAAGAAGATGCTCTTCTCGCAAAACGCAACGAAAAGCAGAAACCATCATCAAAAGAGAAATCTCGCGACGACTCCTCCGAACCACGACAGCATTACGAGGACAAGTCCAAGAAATCCGGCTCGTACAACATCAACAATCGTTCTCTGGACTGGAACAGCTGGAAACGGGACCTCCCACCAAACGACCCTGATGCTTTCTGCGACTACCACAGACGCACTGGACACAGTACCAAAAATTTCAACAACCTTTGGAGACATCTCGTCATGGAATACCAAAATGGTAAAATTACCCTCCAAGACCGTATCTCTAGCAAGCCGGGCAAGTAGACCGAATTCACTCAAAATAACCCTGCCAAGCCCCCACGAGATGACTCCAAACGGAACTGCGCGGACGACACCGACGCCAACCGGTTGCCACCCCCCCCCCCCCCCCNTCAACAAAAGCAGAAAATCAACATGATCATGGACACCCTCGAATCTTGCAATGCATCCATTCAATCCATCCGCAAGTACGAAAGGTAAGCAATTACTGCACAAAGATGGCCCCTGGGACCTCCCCGACTCGCTGAAATCACATTCTCAGCAGCTGATGTAGTGGGCCTCGACACCCACCATAACGACCCTCTCGTTGTCCAGATTGACATCGACCAACACGATGTTGAACGGGTGCTCATCGACACCGGCAGCTCGGTCGATCTCAGCTTCCATAACACCCTTCTGCGAATGGGAATCAGCGATGACATGATCAAGTTCTCCAACAAAACTCTCACCGGTTTCGCCAGCGACGTAACCACCATTGTCAGCACGATCAAACTCGCAGTCCACGCCGGCGGAATCATTAAGTGGATCAAGTTCAATGTCGTCGACAAGCCAACTCTTTACAATGCCATTCTTGGTACACCATGGATTCACGCTATGAAGGCCATCTCGTCCACATACCACCAATGCGTTAAATTACCTACCCGGACGGCATCTTTACTCTGTGCGCCAGCCAGTGCATGGCTCGTTCATGCTTTATCCTTGAACAACAGATGCGCACTCTGACCATCAACGAGCCAGCCGACGCCGACCCACGCGACCCCCTTTATGAGAAACCAAAGAGTTCTCTCACCCATCGGGTAATCCTCGACCCCGAATCCCCTGAGAAATGCGTCAGAATAGGTTCCGACCTTCCTGCACAACTCAAGGACGACCTTACTGTTTTTCTACGCCAAAACATCAACACCTTCGCATGGTCGATCTCGGACATGAAGGGCATCGATCCAACCATCATCAGCCATGAGCTCAACCTCCACCCAACATTTCACCCCATCAAACAAAAGAGACGCAAGTTAGGCCTGGAACGAGCCTGCGCCGTCAATGACGAGGTCGAAAAGTTGCTCTCTGCTGGATCTATCGCTGAAGTCAAATACTCTGAATGGCTAGCCAATCCAATTTTCGTCAAAAAGAAAAATGGCAAATAGCGCGTCTGCGTCAACTTCACCGACCTCAACAAAGCCTGCCCAAAGGACAGTTTTCCACTACCACATATCGACCGCCTCGTCGAAGCTACAACAGGCAACCAACTCCTCTCCTTTATGGACGCGTTGCTACAACCAGATTTTCATGCATCCCAACGACCGCGAGAAGACCGCCTTCATAACCGATCGTGGTACTTATTGTTACAAGGTCATGTTATTCGGCCTCAAAAACGGCGGCATGACATACCAACGACTCGTCAACAAGATGTTCGCTCTCCAGCTCGGTAAAACCATGGAAGTCTACATTGACGACGTGCTCGTCAAGTCGCTTATCGCCGAACAACATCTCAGGCATCTCACAGAGTGTTTCGACATCCTTAATTCCTACAACATGAGCTTAATCCGGCCAAATGCACCTTCGGCGTCACTTCTGGCGAATTCCTTGGCTACCTTATCACCCAGCGCGGCATCGAAGCCAACCCCAAGAAAATCACCGCAATCATCGACCTTCCCTCCCCGCAAAACACTCAGGAGGTTCAACGCTTAACAGGCAGCATCGCCGTCCTCAGTCGCTTTATTTCTGTTCGGGTCAAAACTCACATTTCCGGAATTAACAATTAAAATATTTGAATAGCGAAAAAGAGTTTCTATATTTAGATATGAGTTCGGAGAGAGTTCATTTTGAACTATTTCATCGATAACTTTACGAAAAGTATAAAATACTATCTTTCAAGAGTTTTTCCGATAAACCGATGAAGTCTCTATTCATCGAACACAGGACGATCAGCCGGACGAAACAAGGACAGCCAGCTCGGTATCAAGACCTGCCAATGATACCGAGCTGACTGACATCTTGTCAGCATGCTTGGCCGATCCCTTCATCCTTTGAACGATTCCTCCGATAAACCGACGAAAGTTACGATTTTTGGAGTAAAAGGCAACCAACCAAGCATGGAGGACAACCAGCTCACTATTTTAAGCAGCCAATGATACCAAGCTGACTGACATATTTAGGTGGTTTCATGTCTTGCCAAGCATGTACCACATACGTCAATCTGGACAGCATGGAGCAGTCAGCTCAGTACCAGGATACCGAGCTGGCTATCATGATGCACTCAGCTCGGTATCATCCTCCCTATTTGATACCAAGCTGGTCAGCATGATGCAGTCAGCTCGATTTTATCCTTCCCTTCCTGAAAACCGAGCTGGCTGACACTTTTCGAGAGTTCCGAGCTGAAAAGGATATACGTTCAATGATCGAGGTGTACCTTCCAACCCACAAGGCTTCTGCATATCAAACTACTTTTAAAATGTTTCTAACTCAATTATGAAGCCCCTGGAAGAAGAAGCAGATCAAACGGAGTTCATACGAGGAAGTTATGCCATCCACAGGTTGGGCGTTGCAGCCAGCTTGGTAACGGACTGCATGGAGCAATCAGCTCGGTGTTTCCCTCATTCAGGATACCGAGCTAGTCGACATATTACAGTCAGCTCGGTCAAATCCTCCCTCCTGGATACCGAACTGGCCGACACCCTTCAGTGTACCAAGCTGGATGTATCCCACGAGTTATCGGAAGGTCTCCTCCCATCCTGGACACCGAGCTGGTCAGCATGATGGGTTTGGAGGCAGCCAGCTCGGTTCTTTCTGTCACCAAAGGAAACCGCTTGACTGACACCTTCCGTTCCGTCTCATTGCGCTTCGTTCTTTGTCTTCAGGGTCTTTTCGTAAACATACCGATGTTTTCGTAAGTCTCTCGAAACATTGTGATGTTTCATCTATCAAAGACAATAGAAATGTTAACTTAAAACAAACCTGAGAAAACCAATGAACTAAAAGACGAGGGATAGAATTGGGCCGAGCTGGAAGGATGGACCGACAAGGGCTGAAACCGAAATATGGAAGGTTCTAGAAGTTTCCTCGAAGATTAATGGAAAAGTCGTTGGAAAAAGGAAAGGACCTTTGTCCCATATCGAAACTTAGGCTGTTTAGGACTTAGGTTGTCTTAGTATAAATAAGGATCGATCTATACATCTTGTAACATATTGAATACATTCACAATTCACTATTAATTCGATATTTAGCAATAAAATCGTATTCTCATCTTTCTTTTTTCTTATTCTTCACTTTTTCAGAAATTTATCAAAATCTTTCAAGAGGTTTCTCATTCCAGAACTTTTGGGACCTAATTATCAAATTCACTTTCTGAAAATATATTGTGTTAAATATCGTTCCCACAATTTGGCGCTAGAAGGAGGATATCCAAAAGCTTTCTTACTCCGAGAAACGAAAGATGCCCAAATCAACTAGCTCGAATCATCCGCTCGGTGGAGCCGAACCGATTCTAGAGATCTCCGAGGATTGAATTCAATCCGAAAAGGAAACTTTCCCAATATCCCTAGGGCAACACACTGAATTCTCGGTGAATACGATCATAGGAGGATCACCGTTCTTCTGTGATTCGATATCTTCGATAAAGATTCCCAGCAACAACCAGGAAAAAACACCAATCGATTAGAATCGAAGAATAAGACGAAGGATGCACACATCTTCGATAAATCGGAGGCGTATGGAGTCATCCATCCCCACGATGATCCGCTTGTAATTTAACTCACAATAGCCGGAAACGATGTATCTAGGATTTTGATCGATATCGGTAGCACAATAAACGTAATCTTTCGGAAAACCCTAAATAGGATAGAAATAGGACGGTATAAACTGGTGGATGAACCTAAACTACTGACAAGTTTCTCTGGACACATATCAATGACCGAAGAAACTATCGTCCTTCCAGTTACTACGGCTGGAGGAACCACATCAGTACAGTTCTCAGTAACTGACCATCCGACCATCTATAATGCTGTAATAGGAACGCCCTGGCTTAACGCCATCAAGGCCGTCCCATCCACCTACCACCTCTACCTTAAGTTCCCAACTCCCAACGGAACCGAAACGATTTGGGGAGAACAAAAGAGCTCTCAAATTTCTCTCTTTATCGAACATAAACCTCGGAATCCGGTAACAGACAAACCCGTAGAGAAGGGAAAACGAAAGGCAGAGGCCGAGCTCTCAAAACTCCTCCATCAACTTCATATGGAGGACACCAAGGAGCAGAAAGACGAAAGTCTATGCGAACCAGTGGTATCACTATGCATCGACGATTCCCATCCCGAGAGATACTTTGAAATCGGTGTAAATCTTAAAGAACCAATCAAATCCGAGCTCATTGCTTTCTTTAAAAAGAACGTGGGCACTTTCGCATAGGCAGCTGATGATATGCCATATATCGACATCAACACGACCTGCCATGAGCCCAACGCTGATCCAATTTTCAAACCGATCAAGTAGAAAAGGCGAAAACTTGGTCCAGAAAAGGCAAGGGCAGTCAATGACGAAGTCGAAAAACTCCTCAAAGTTGGAACAATCACTGAAGTACGATATCCCGATTGGCTTACCAATCCGGTAGTCGTCAAAAAGAAGAACGGAAAGTGGCGCGTCTGCGTGGATTTTACGGACCTTAATAAGGCCTGTCCCAAAGACAGTTTCCCGCTTCCGCACATCGACAGACTAGTCGAGGCAACATCTAGAAACAAGCTGCTCTCTTTCATGGACGCATTTTCTGGATACAACCAAATTATGATGAATCCAGATGATCGAGAAAAAACAGCGTTCATTACAGATCGCGGAACGTATTGCTACAAGGGGATGTCTTTCGGAGTGAAGAACGCTGGCGCGACTTACCAGCGCCTAGTAAACAAAATCTTTTGCTGATCAGTTGGGAAAGACCATGGAAGTCTATATAGACGACATACTCGTAAAATCCCTCGAAGAGGGGGATCACGTGAAACACTTGTTGGATTGTTTCGATTACTTGAAAAAACACAACATGAAACTCAATCCCACAAAGTGTAGATTCCCAGTCTCTTCTGGGGAATTCCTCTGGTACTTGGTAACCCACCGAGGAATCAAAGCGAACCCTAAACAAATCAACGCCATGATCGACATAGCTTCCCCAAGGACCAAAATAGAGGTCCAAAGACTTACTGGACGTGTAGCTGGGCTTAACAGATTCATATCTCGATCAACCGATAAATGTCCCCCTTTTTACGACCTGTTAAAGGGAAACAAGAAGTTCGATTGGACAGAAAAATGCCAGGAAGCTTTCCAGCCCAAGTCTCTTTGGACGTTTGGCTAAATGGGCAGTTGAGCTGAGCGAGTATGATATCGAGTTTCGATCAAGAACGTGCGCTAAATCGCATGTTCTCGCCGACTTTCTGATCAAACTCCCTCCTCTAGGAAGTAGGAAAAAACCTGAAAACACTACTTGGATCCTTCACGTTCATGGATCATCCTCAAAACAAGGATCAGGGATCGAGATCCGTTTGACTTCACCCACAGGAGAAATCCTAGAACAGTCATTCCGACTCGATTTCCCAGCGTCCAACAATAAGGCTGAGTACGAAGCCTTGATCGCTGGGTTAAGACTAGCCAACAGAATCAAGGTGGAAAACATTCACGCCTTTTGCGATTCTCAGCTAGTTGCAAACCAATTCAGTGGAGAATACGAAACCCGAGACGAGAGAATGGGTGCGTTTCTTAAAATAGTTCAAGATCTCGCAAAACAATTCAAAGAATTTGAACTTACGAGAATTCCTCGGGGCGAAAATGCACCAGCCGATGCTCTAGGAGCCTTGGCGTCAATTTCTGCCCGAGGAGAAAGTAGGATTATACCGGTGGAATTCATAGAACATCCAAGCATTGGACCATCCGATATGATTACACTTATCCAAGAGGAACTCGAGGACGAAATGTCTGACCCCATGGATGAGGGGGAAGTAGAATCAGCCCCAACCATCGACACTAGCCCACAAAACAAAAAAAGGGGAGCATGGTTGCGTCCAAGAATGGATGGAGAAAATTCGTCTCTACATCGCAGACGGAGATCTCCCCTCCCCTCGGACAAATGAGCAGCGCGAAAACTGAAAGCGCAAGCAGCACGATTTGTCCTTTTAGATGGAAACCTCCTCAAGTGGAGACATTCTGGTCTCCTTATGACCTGTGTGGAGGGCAGCCAAGCCTGAAATATCATGCAAAAAGTTCATAGTGGGTCATGTGGAAACCACTCAGGAGGAAGAACACTCGCCATCAATGTCAAAAGGCATGGATACTTCTAGCCAATAATGATCAAAGATTGCGAAAAATTCTCGAGAAAATGCGAGAAGTGCCAACGCCACGCTCCGACAATACGCCAACCGGCCGAAATCCTATCATCGATATCCTCTCTATACCCATTCATGCAATGGTCAATGGATATCGTTGGACCCATGCATAAATCTAAGCAAAAGCAGTATTTGCTCGTCCTAACGGATTACTTCTCCAAATGGATTGAAGCTGACTCCTATGCTGGTTGAATCCCGTCCTGATCCCTTAGCCCACAGAACATCCAGTTCGATTCCAACTAACCAACCACTTATTCCGCCTAGCTAACCAATCAACCTAGCCAGACTACGCAGCGGAATATAAAGCCTGACTACCTAATGGTTACCTTTTGCCTTATGCTGTGTAGCCGGCAACATGATCCCCCCGGCTGTCCGTAAGACTCCACATCCCGATCATGCTCCGCGCCGCACATCCTGCACACTAACCCTTTACCCACCACAACACCAAACTCGCCTAGTTACCTAATCACTCAGCCAACCATCCCCACGTGACCCAAGTAACAAAGGAAAGATGGCTTGCATCCTTAATCCGTCAAACCCACAGTTCCGTTCTTACTAATCCAGTGAACAGAATCAACCAGTTTAACCCACAGACTATCGATTGAACACACAGTTCGCTCGATCAGAACATGCAGTCGCGCCTTAGCGCATAGCTCACAGATTTGCCCCGGCGGATCCATTGATCGACCAGTCGCAGTCCAGTCCGGACCGCACAAACACAACTACCACCACACCACTTAACCGTTCTACAGTTTTGACCGAGCAATCTTCCCCAGAATTGCCCGTAATACACCCTTAGTCAGTTTTCCCGACAGATATCACCCCTTGCCCCAGTCAATCCAAAGATTGCACCATCCGGGCCAGAATACCGTACCGCAGACTCGGCCAACACCAGCCGTTAAACCCACCTTCACAACCTTCCGAGCAATCTTCTCCCGATCACTCTTAAAACACGTTTCAGTGCGTTTTCCCGGCAAATATCTACTTTTGCCCTAGCCAATCTATCGATTGCCCCATTCCGGCTTCACCCGGATTACACAGTGTCAGCCAACGCCAACCACTTAACTGTTTACCCGAGCAATCTCTCTCAGAATTGCTCATCCGACTCATAACCGTTGTTTACCCGAGGGTAATTATCATTTGCCCCACCCGATTCGACGATTGCTCCAAATCGACAAACCGCCGATCACCCAGAACCGGCTATCTCCAGCCGTATAACCGATCTCCCTGATCCCACCGAGCAATCCACTCTTGATCGCTCTAAACACCTTCCGCAGAAATATTTCCCGATGGAAATCTCCAATGGCTCCGGCCAATCTTCCGATTTCCTGGTCGAAGCCCACAGACGACCGTTTGGCTCGGTCACATCGAGTCTAAACTCCACCACGCTCGGCTACGTGTCCATCCTTTCGAGCAAAACACTTCCTTTTGCTCTCGTTGTCACTCTCTGGCCATTTGCCCGGCAATAACCGCTTATCGCCCCAGTCAAATCCAACGTTTCCGACAGATTCAGTCTCCCTCGCGACGTAAACCATCCCGACAGGGATAAAACCCGATCGTTAACACTTTCTCCCGACCGTTTCCGGATTCCCTCGAGCAAAACCACCATGTTCACTCTCGATCCTTTTCTCTCTCTCTTTTCCCGACAAAACTTGTCGTATCTGTCAATTGCCCGACGAATCCCTTTTATCCGACGGTTATACGGTTTTTGCCCCACCAAAAACCGTCCCGAAGCAATTTTCACGCGATACAAACTAACCTGCGTCTCGAACCGTTTTCCCGCGCCCGGCGCAGTATCCCCGCGCTAATACACATAGATTGCGCGACTTGTCACATAACCGTGTCAGTTCGGTTTTAGCTCCATCCGTACACACATTAGCTCGGGTAACTCTATTTTTAGCCCGAGTAATCCACTTTTAGCTCGGTACATCATGTTTTTGCCCGACCAACTGCCATTTAACCCGAGCTAACTCCCCTTTAGCTCGAT
Source organism: Sisymbrium altissimum (assembly GCA_900406495.1). Classification (NCBI taxonomy): domain Eukaryota; kingdom Viridiplantae; phylum Streptophyta; class Magnoliopsida; order Brassicales; family Brassicaceae; genus Sisymbrium; species Sisymbrium altissimum. The sequence goes on from OVBI01001657.1 coordinate 23,728, forward strand.
CATTCCGTTTTTAACTCGACCGGTCTCATTTTTGCCCGAGCTATTCATGTTTAGCCCGACTCAGACAGCAATTCCACTCACGACCTGGAATTGTCCTTCCCAGAATCCAGGTTCACGGGTGTTACACAATGCTCCTGGACGAACTTGATCTCATTAACGAAAGGAGAGATCAAGCCTTACTCCGAATGCAAAGCTACCAACAGGCAGCCGCCAAATACAACAACTCCAAAGTTCGTAATCAGAGATTCAAAGAAGGAGATCTCATTTTCTGAAAGGTCTTTCAAAACACTCAGGAAAAGAACGCTGGAAAACTAGGCGCAAACTTGAAAGACCCCTACAAAATCACGAAAGTCGTTAGGCCAGGAGCATACGAACTCGCCTACGACGACGATTCCCATTCATCCAAAGCTGGAACGCGATGCATCTCAAGAAGTACTACAACTAGTGCTTCACTACTAACGAACTGCGAATTGGCTTGATCCCCTAGCATTGGGGTACGTAGGCAACTTGTCTCATGATAAGTCCAGCTACCAAAAAAAATATAGTTTTTCGGGGGAGTGGGAGTGCATACATAGCCACTCCTGCACTCGGAAAAATGTCACCAAACTCCAGTTTTACCAAAATTATTCCGGAAACTCTATCTCGTAACAGATTCAGACATTGATTTTTCCGAAGTAATTCCAAAAAATCCTACAGCACATTGACACAACTTCTCTTACATTTTTTTCAAACACTTTTCAAAAACATTTTTCAAAATGATTTGCGCAAGTCTAACTCTTTTAAAAAAAAACTTGTTTGTTGCTGGCCAAAACAGACACGATTTATTCTCCTTTTAAGGACTTAACCAATGTTCTATACGGGCAAAAGTTCGACTACATCCGGGCACGGATATAACAGCGCACTATATAAATCAGGTTAGGTATATCCTAACTTAACATCCGAGAGGTATATCCGGGACGATGTTCTCAGGTTTGACTTTGAGAGGGGCATGCTAGTAAGGAAGGACTCGCACTGCCTTAATCCTCATTGAAAACTCTCTAACCCAGAAAGCACCCAACTTGGCACACTGGTCTTTAACATCTCGGAAACACAATCTAGCATACCACTAGACGAGATTTTAGAGTGTTTCGAAAGAGTCGAAAAACGGGGAGATAAGTCGAAATAGCACAACCCGTAAAACCAGATAAATTCATAGCTTAGTTTCCTGAACACTAACCTATCATAAGCCCAGCCAAAACGCTTCTTGATATGATCATGGATAAGGAGCTTGAATTAGTGCTTGAACCAGATGAAAGAAAGCTTGTAGCTGAGGATCCGCAAGGAGCTAAGGACGTGCTAGAAGTGCCGGAAGGACCTATGACTCGATCCAGAGCCAAGTTATTCAACCAAGCCATTAGAGTATTATTAAGACGCTTGAGCATGAATGAAGAAGAACCCAACCGAGCCACATTGATCGTGTTGGAAGCTCAAGTGCATCAATGAATGGACAAGTTCTGCTTCAAGTGCTCTTTTTTCCTACTTTGGTTTTGTCCCACTGGGTTTTCCAAAGGAGGTTTTTAATGAGGCTTGAGCATCACATCATCCATTCGTTGATCAGAGGCCATATTCAGAAAGACCTTCACGAATCAGGAAGCTTAAGACGTATTCAGGAAGTCCTTCATGATTCCGGAAGCTTATTTCATCTTTAGAAAGGCCAACCTAAATCCGTACTTAGACATATTTTAGAAGTTCAATCAAACCGCGTCTATTTTTTTAATTTGAATTTAGTTTTGGTGTGTTTAATGTGGTCTAGTCTCGGAACCTGTTCCAAGAGTAGTTCGTTTCCCCACATTCCTTCTTTTCTTTCCCTTTATATTATCTTGTAAAGTCATTTGTCAAATCAATCTATCTTTTATTCAGAAATCTCTTTAAAAATATAGATTCATCTGTTGGTGTGTCATATCCAGCAAACCCTTAGTTTCTCTTTGGTGTGTCATATCCAAACTGAGACTAAGCCACGGTTTCAAGAGGTATTCCGCAAGTTTTTGGTTCAAAACCATCGATCATCTTATTGATTCCAACATCGCGGCTTCATTAGCCAATGATCAGTTATCATCTCAACCTCACAGAGTACCGATCTAGGGAGGATCTCACTACTTGTAAGAAGCGCTGGCATGAATTTCTTTACATTCTAACAAAAACGCAAACATATTCTCGTCTAACAAAAGTGTGACAAGTCTCCATTGACGAAATATCAACGCTAAAAAGTAACTCCTACAACGCTTCTAAGCACATTCGTAATGCTAAGGAAACATGAGTAACTACTAAACTTCGAGTTACTTTACTCCCCAATAGTATAACAAACCAAACTTTATCATGCTCTAACCAAAAACAGGCAAAAATCAACCTTAAGCATGCATAGAAATCGTAAAAACAAAGGTCTGAAATGCATTGAATGAAAAAAGTTCAAATACAACCATCATGACAAAGCCCGGCCAAAGTCATAACATTGGCTTCAAAGGACCTAGCAGCAAACAACTAAAACAATAAAGGATAAAGGAGGAAGGGATCTAAACATGGCTCTCCTCCGCAGTCTTCTCAGTGACAATCTCAGCCAAGCCTCCAACGCCCATGTTGGTCCCTGCGAAATCCTCAACACCAACTTCCTTGGCAGAACTGTCAATAGAGACATCTCCGCAAGAGCGAGAAGCCGAAGCTGAAGACCCGGAAGAAGGAGCAAGGCACCCACGGAGCTCATCGATCACACGATCTACAGTGCCTTAAAAGCCGCTAAAATCCACCTTCAGCTTTTGGTTCTTCTCACGCTCCTCCGCTATCTCCTTGGGATCATTCCTGTCAAAGATCTCAATTACAACAGAGTTGCACACTTCCATCACATAGCAAGACTCAGAATCGTGACTCGAAACCAATCGATCGATTAAGGCCAGCGCCTTGTCCTCCCGAGATCGACTTTTGTCTATGGCTACCTTGCACCCATCGCGCCAAGCTCTCTTGTTCTTCACCCTAAAGGCAGCATCCTTTTCCACAAGCTTGTCTTCCAATTCCCTGACCCGGGCTGAAAGCTTATCATTAGAGTTGGCAAGACGAGAAGCGCGAAGAGCAGTAGAGTTTTCCTCCTCATTCGCATCGGTCACCTCCTTACCAAGCTTCATCATCTTCTCCTCATACTTGAGGGTTAAGGCGTCCAGCTTTTCCCGGAGAGGATCTTGCTCATGTATGGCATTAACGTCTCATGTTTCCCGGAGACGATCTTGCTCATGTTTGGCATACTCGAGGGCAAAGTGCTGTATAAGCAGCGCGAAGAAATCACCGCTATAAAAATGTCAAGAAATTACTCGCATACGTCACCTTGGACGACGCGGATCATTATCTGCAATTTAAGCCGGAACTTGCCGCACTCCATCCTAGTTTTATGCGGGCTAAATAAGTCGGAACTTACACCCACATTCAAACATTCGGAGATACAAAGTCATGTGAACATACTGACGCCGACCACATTTGCAGTTTCACGTCGACTTGCTATCCTAAGCCGAGCTCAAATAAACTTTTTCACTACAAAAGCACACGTAAGCCTCGCACTCTCCCAATTCCCCCGGAATAATCGCCGATGTGGTAACCGATCAGTAAAATCGGAAACCTTACTTCTATTAACTGATCAGTAAAATCGGAAACCTTACTTCTATTACCTGATCAGTAAAATCGGAAACCTTATTTCTATTAACTTAGAAAATCATTATTCACCAAAATTTTTTACAAAGCGACCTCGTCGCTACTACCGATTACAAAATAACAAAATAGAAAACAAACAACGAGCGAAGATTACTTCATCTTCTGCTCCGACACAACCGGCATCGCCAGCCCAGCAGCCGACGTTCCGTTATCCTTGGCCGCGGTTGTCAACGCAACCTTCGCCGGCTCGTCCAGCTCATCCATCGAACGACTAGGCCTTCTCTTCCATGGAACTTGTTTTCTCTTCAAGCTGCTTCACCAAATACTCCGGGATGTCCCAACCATTTTCTTTTAAGTGGCGCACAATCACGAGCCCACCTTTTACCTGCGCCAACTTCGTCAGGATTCCCTCGATCTCTGACTGTTGCGCCACGTAGCCTTTGACCTTCTCGATCACTGCAGCATACGCAGCCACCACTTGCTGCCTTTTGCGCTCCCCTTCCTCCCGAAGTCTCTTATGGTCAGCAGCATTCTGCGACGTCAGAACGCGTTCTTTTTGGTCTGAGCTGCGAGCTCGGCTTCAGCCTTTCCCTTGGCTGCCTCCAACGCCTTCTTCTCGGCCTCGATTTTGCCCACCGCGGCAAGCTTTTTCCTGAGCTCCTCATTCTTTGTCTGAAGCTTCATCGCTGCAGCCTTGGCCGCATCACCTTCGGCAAGCTTTGCAGTCAGGACATTCCTCTCCCTCGCCAGGAAGTCATTCGAAACCTTCAGGCTTTCCCTTTCTGCAGCTGCCTTGACCTCGGCAGCCCGAATTTTCTCCACTGCGGCCCATCCCCTTCATTCCCTTCATCCTTAATCTTCTTCTGAAAGGCAGCGATCTCTTCAGAAAGCTCTAGCTCATTCTTCCGAGCCCTCTGAGCAGTCTGTTGTACTTGTTCGCCGTCCGTGCAGATGAGTTCATGGCCTGCCAAACAGTCATCAAATCAGTAATCCTCCTTAAAGAAAAGAGAAGGGAAAATCAATCACCACGGAACCCGCTTACCCGAATGTGGTTCAACGCGTCCTCTTCGAACTCTTTGGCAAGAATCAGTTCGGTATACTCAGAACTTTCCATCGGCCTGGTCCTCATTCGCCACATCAGGTCGGCATAGGATTGACAATTCCTTGTTAATGGCTCGTCACCGTGGTAACGCCACTCAAACGCGTAAGATACCTTTTCTTGGGCTCGGCATCGACATGCTCGCCCTCCTCCATCCCTTCTTGGAAATCGGCAGCAACATCTTCAAACCTTCGAGGATCCGTCTCGTCCTCGTTCACGACCTCCTTCCCCTCCCTCTTGACAGTAGCATCCGCCTCGGCGGTTTTGCGAGGGTTCGGTACGGAAGAATCATCCTTTGGTCGATTATCCTTGCAGGGTTTGAGGTTTCCCTCAAACCACCCTCCGCCCCGGTCTTCACTCCACCTGGGACCGTTGTTTTTCGGCTCGTCGTTTTCTTTTCTTCTCCCTTGGAAATTTTCGGACCGGTATTCTTCGATCCTTTCGGATCGACACCTCCAAGCCCCTCTCCTTGGAAATTCGCAATCCCAGCCGGCCTCGCGGAGGAACCACTCGCCTCGGCGCCTCTTGTGGCAACGGATTTCTCCTGCACTTGAGGTCTCTTCTACCTTGAAGCCTTGACCACCGTCTCGGCAAGGTCCTCCGCAAACGAGGTGAAGTCCCTCTTCTTAAGTCCCATTTTCGCCTGTCTTGCTTTTCGGGGTTCTGCTGACGGCTGTCTTTCTTTACTGTATGCATGAATCAGTAAAGTATTATTAAATTACGATGCTCGAAAATACCCGAAGCCAATTCAGAACTTACTTCCGACTCGTTGCGCTTTGGCCTCGGCGACTTCTGGCCACTCACGATGACTCAATTCGGCGATCCTCTTTGAAACGTGGGAGAAACCTTCAGGGTGATCTTCAAACGGCAATAACGGTTCTGCAAAGGCAAAGAAAACATACTTGGTTAGAAGCCATATTAACACACGACAAAATATCATGCGATCTAATATCTACCCATTGCCGCGTTCCCCTCGGATCGGATCGGAACACTCGCATCGGCCAACGAAAACCTGTTGTGGGAACCGGAATTCACTTCAATGTATTTTCGTAAAGTTAATGTGAGGATCTGAGAATCTTGCGAGAGAAAGCAGAAAGTAGAAAGAAAGATCGAAAAAGGAAACTAAGTAAAAAATAGAACGAACTTTTATTGCTATAATGTGTTGAATCGTTTTCGAATGTCTTACAAAAGGTAGGGATCGATCCCTATTCATACTAAGACATCCTAAGCCCTAAAAAATCTAACTTTCGATGTGGGACAAAGGTTCTTTCCTTTTTCCGACGATTTTTCCATAAATCTTCGAGGAAGCTTCTAGAACCTTCCGTAAGTGGGTTTCAGCCTTTGTCGGTCCATCCTTCCAACTTGGCCCAATTATATTCTTCGTCTAATGGTTTTCTCCGGTTTGTTTGATAGATGAAACATCACGATGTTTCGGGAAACTTACGAAAACATCGGTATGTTTTACGAAAAGGCCATAAAGACGAAGAAAGAAGCGAAACGAGACGAAACGAAAAGGGTCAGCCAGCTGGGTCATCATTTCCTACCGAGCTGGATGGTCAGCATGCTGCCTATCGTCCAGCTTGGTCAGATTTGGTGGCAAAACTACCGAGCTGGCTGTTCCCAGGTGCATGATGTCGTTCAGCTCGGTATATAGGATGAGAGGAGATCTTCCGATAAGTCGTGGGATGCGTCCAGCTTGATATGATGAAGTGTGTCAGTCAGCTCGGTAGCCAGGAGGGTAGTTTTTACCGAGCTGACTAGCATATGCCGTCCAGCTCGGTAGGAATGGTGAAGGAAACATGCATTTTACTGCTCCAAGCTTCCGTACCGAGCTGGACAGCAATGCCCAACTTGTGGACGCCATAACGTTCTCGTATGAACTCTGTTTGATCTGATTATTCTTCCATGAGCTTCATAATTTAGTTAAGAACATTTTCCAAGTGGTTTCA
>OVBI01001658.1:3414-30401 GCA_900406495.1 Sisymbrium altissimum
TTCTTCGCCTACTTCGTCTTCTATGTCTGCTTCATCTTCTTCCACTACTTCATCTTCTTCTCCTTCCACTTCGTCTTCTTCGACTACTTCGTCTTCTTCGACTACTTCATCTTCTTCTCCTTCCACTTCGTCTTCTTCGACTACTTCATCTTCTTCTCCTTCCACTTCGTCTTTATCGAAACTGAAACCATCATAAGTCTCACAGTACTCTTCGAGTCTATATTCAAATTCCGAGCTATCACTGAATAAACTTTTTTCCCTCTCTATCGATCCGTAATTCAGCTCCGTAAACTCCACTCAAAGACGTAACTGTTCAATTTTCCTGAGGCTTAAAAAACCATGCAACTGCCGAGTATTGGAGAGGTAAACTGGTGGAGTATCGTGCGGCATTGTTTTCAAAGCTTTATCCGATAACATGTAGCTGAGCTGAATCTGATGGCTCGACTCCTTCAATCCGTAATCATCGAGTACTATCTTCGAAACTGCGTCTAGTGTTGTTTTCTCATCTATATGCACAACTCTACACCCTCTACCGTCGGCGTTGAATACATATCTGTTTTTCTTGACCCAGTTACCAGAAACAACAATTACCGGATCCATATCTGATTAATGAAAGGTAGATCCAGAAGAACAAGAACAAGAGATATAGGAAGAAACCTAATTCCCATAATGGGAAGACAAAAAGACACGACCCATTACGACATGGCAGAAGAGCTGATGACATGGAAGATGACATGGAATATCAGTAACTCAGCCGCCAAAACGAACCCGTGAATAGTATTTCAGTAATTAATCTTTCGCTTAAATCAGCCGTAGTAATATTAAGTTAGTCGTATCGTGAAATAACTCATCCTCAAATGAATAGTATTCTAGTAATTAATCTTTCATTAACAAACCAGCTGTAATACGGCTGAGTTTATCAAATTTTTGTAACTCAGTCGTCTTTAACTCCATAACTCAGCCAGCCAAAGAACATAACTCAGTTGGAAACAATAACTCAGCCGTCTCTGACTCCATAACTCACCCAGCCGAAGAACATAACTCAGCCGTCTCTTATCTACAACTCAGCCAAATTTCAACAAATCACTTAGCCGTTGTATAAGTCAGCCATAACTTGTGTTCATAACTCAGCCATCATAGCATATAACTCAGCCGTTATCTCATATTTCAGCCGGCACTGATGGCTGACTTATGATCGTAAGTCAACCGAGGGCTCATCAGTCAAAGAGATTTTTATAACTCAGCCGTAACAAACGGCTGAGTTATGTTCCGTTATCTCATAAATCAGCCGCGTTTTTGAACTCAGCCACAACGTAACCATAACTCAGCCACAGTTTAAGGCGGCTGAGTTAATTAATACACGTCAGCGATTTCCTACGTGGCGCATGTTTTTTGCTTACGTGGCTATGCCTCTCTTGAAATTATGTTTTTTGTTACAAAGTAATACAAAGGCACGCTGCGTATTAAAATGCGTTTAAAACAATTAATTAATTTTCAAAAGTTTTATATGGTTCTATTTTTTTCTCCTAAATTACACGGTACTTAAGCCAAGTTCCCTACTCTTAATATCACAAAAAATAGAGAAAGTGACATGTGCCATTTCTAAAAAATTTATTTTTTTCTTTTTTTTTGTTACTTAAATTCCAAAATCAAATTCGTTTGAATGTGTATCTCCTTACATTCTCTCATATGATTTTGATTTTCGAGCGCTATGCTTCTCTATAATAATTTGGTATTGTCATTGTGGGCACAAGAACTCACAAAACAAATTTAATGTATTTAATGTATAAAGTTGGATACAAATGATGGAGATTGAGTGTGGAAAATATCTTTTATGAGTAGGACTAGAAATTACAAGTATGAAAGTGGATTGAATTTAGACTGGTACAAGGAGAACTCTAAGAAATAGTTTGATAACTCGTAGACTGATTAGCCGTGTCTCTCTTCTCCTCTCAACCATCTTTTTATAGCTTGTAACTTGATCTTCTCTTTCCTGAAATCCCGGACTTACTGACTTCCCTTGATTCTCGGGTTGTTAGCAAGCTTATCTTGACCTCGTCTCTTGCCCTGATCGACTCGTAGCTCGGGCCTTCTAAAGATGCAGTGAACTCCACATGCCCAACTCCACTATCGGCCTTATGGACCAATAATCTCTTGATGAGCGTAATGGGCTTTTCCAGGCCTCAAATCGAGGTGTGGACTTTGGGTCCAACAAATGCCCCCCAGCCCATTGGTCGAAGTACGAAGTATTCGACGTAAATGGGCAGGATGCATATTCTGCCGAGATCTTTCGCAATCTTGCTCACTTCATCTCGTCCGTTGATTCGTAATAACGACGACCATCGACGGTTTAGGTTGAAGGAAGTTGAATCGAAGAGAGTTACTTCGATATTCTCAGGGCATTACTTACCTTGGTTCCGCGAACTTCGGACGGCTAAGATCGCCCAAGCCGAATCTTTTTGGAGAGGATCCAACGGTGGAGGCTGTGCGGTGAAAGTCACTTGACACGTGTCGTTTCAGGGCGAGGTGAGAGGAAGTTTTATCTCGATCACGATGCGGACTATGATTGCTGGATATAAATTTAGAACCCTCCACTTCTTTTTTAACTACCCCATGACGCGACTCAAGGTAACTTCTCCCCTCCTCCTTTAATTTGCTGTTTCCAGAACTTTCTTTCTCTTTTTTCTTTTTTACGGTTGCGAAAGATCACCTCTTCTTCGATCATGGCTGCTCGAGATCTGTACGGCCCGCACCCTCCTTCTCGTATATCGGAAGCCGAACTCCGGATGTTCCGCCGGGTTCACGGAGTTCCACCGGAGATAGAATTGGCAGCCATGACGACCAATGAGTCTCCGGGGAAGGTTCGGCCTGGCTTCTGCTGCGGGAACCTCGTGTTCTTCGAGAGGTGCGGCCTGACCTTCCCGATTCCGGAGATCATTCTTGAGATCCTCGCCTTCTTGAAGTTGGCGTTTTCTCAGATGAGTCCCAACTTCGTCCGGCATGCGGTGGGCCTTTCCTGCCGTGCATACGAGGAAGGCATCGTTTTTGGTCCACGACAGCTCCTCCAACTGTGTTCGATAAAACAAAACCCTGGTTATGAGGGGACATTTTACTTATCCCCCCGGAAATCACGACGGTTTTTGTCTGAAATCCCTGAACGGGACATCCGGTGGCATGAATCTTTTTTTCCTTTTTAAGGTTAACGAAGCGTCGATAGGACGCTTCGACTTCAATAGGCTGCCTACTCGTTGGGCCATAGTTATGGGTCAGCAACCGATGTTTGAGCTTTTTTGCTTCGTGCTCCGGGTTGTCTTGGAAACTTACTAACCTTTTGTTTTGGCTTGATCGCAGATACCCAGGAGAAATCTAAGCATACTCAAGTGATTCAGAACCTCGTGGACCGTTTGAAGGGTGGTGCAGTAGATTGGCCCTCCTTCAGCCGAGCTAGGATCCTTTAAGCCTACCTAGACAGAGGACATCGTAACGTACCTCCTCGGCAAAACCTGCCTCCTCTCCGAAGTGAGTGACTTTGCCTTCAGCCGTTCTTTGATATGATGGCCTTGGTGTCTGACCAAAAATTTTCCTTAACAGTTAATCCTTTTGCGGATCCTGCGGTTTCTTCCAGCTCCAGTAGTACCCCCCTCTTAAGGATGCCGAAGCGACCCACATTCCATCAGCGCTCTGGGAAGGGGCCAGCCGCTTCCTCAGCTCGTGTGAGGTCGGGAGACCTTACCTCGGCTCTGAGGACTGTCCTGGATGCCCCAGTTGTTCATACCGACAATGTGGTCGACCAGACGCCTGCTCCAGGCGTTGTCTCAGAGGCCTCGATGCAGATCACGGCGGCTTCCCCGACCAACGTCGTGCACCTGAGCTCGAAGTCGGGTGACTCGAGAGGAGTGACGGCGTCTGACGGCCCCCCGTCCAAGAGGCCAAAAAGAGAGGTGTCGAATGGAGGGAGCAGTTCTTCCGGGGGTCGTCGGCCAGGCTGGCGTTTCGAGCATAAGAAGGAGTGCGCCTTGTCAGAAGACCCGGAGGGTGCAGCTCACTTGGTCCGATTCCTCAAGGACTCGGGTTGCCAACTCCCCGCTCTCACCACCCTGCATGAGAGGGGAGCTTACCTGGAGATTGCTGCCGCTGCTGCTAAGGTACCCCGATTCTTGGGTGTTTAGGGATATATTTACCCTCATATATATATATTTTTTTTTTATTGACCCGGTTGCTTTCTTTGTTAGCTGCTCGAGATGACCAATCAGGCGGTCGGTCTGTACGAGAGAAGGATCCGGGACGTCCCCCGAGTTGACGAGGTTGACACTGTAAGGGACACCGTGAGGATGTTGAAATCGGACCTGCAAATCTCCGTGGAACGGGAACGTAAGCTGGCGGAAAGGCTGGAGGAGTTCAGGCGTCAACAGCCCCATATCATCAATATGGAGAACGAGGTGGTAGACCTTCAGCACAAGCTCTCCGTGGCAGCTGACGAGATCATTGCTTTGACGGACGAGTCGATGGCTGCTCAGGACCGCGCCGCGAAGCTCTCTGTGGAGAACCTGGACCTGACAGCGGCCTATGAGAAGCGGTTGAAGGAGGCGGTGCGCGAAGGCAAGAGGGTGGTCGCTGAGAGGTACGACGGCGTGCTGAACTCCATCAAGGCTAAGTGGGTAGCCAAAGGTTGGGAGACCGAAGCTCTGATCAAGCTTCAGGAGGTTGGTGCCAATCGTGACCAGCTCGAAGACCTGGATGCCGGTAAGACCACTGTTCCGGATGAGCTTCCGAGGTTGAGGGAGAAGGAGAAAGACTGCGAGGAGCAGCTGAAAGCGCTGGAGGTCTCCGACTTCTCTTTGACCAAGCTGGCTTTGCCCGTGATTTCCAGGGAGTCAGTAGCCATGGAGGTGGATCCGTAGACCAACGTTCCGGTCGGGGTGGATCAATTTGGGAGTAATGAGCGCGGGAGTTCCAAAACGGTGAAGGATGGTTGCGGAGGTGTCTAGCTAGGACAAGTTTTTCGGTGTTGCCCGACTGGGCTTTGTTGTTTGAACCTTGTGCCCTAACGGGGGGCTTTAATCTGTTTGTTTTACTTCGTTCGGACAAGTACCCTGACGGGGGGTTTTAATCAGTTTTCAAACTTGGTTTTTGGATTTCTTTTTTTTTGTTTTTCCATAAGTGGGAAGTCGTTTGAGATCCTAAGGGACCTGTTTCGGGGAAGACAAAGTGTGAAGCTCGTCAGCTCGTACTTCGTAAAAATGGGAACTTGTAGAATGGGCCATTTGAAAGCTCACTGTTTGAACTCGTATTTTCTGAGTTTTTGCCTAAGGTTTTAGACTTGGATTCATGTTGACTCGTAATGAGTTTTATGCGGCTTTATAGAGGTCGTCAAGTAATGCGGAGGTCTGATTTGCAATCTGAAGAAGTTTGATTAAATGAAGATAAGTAACTTATAAGATCGGACTAACGAAGTACAATACGATGGTTAAATTCCCGTCGAGGTGCCACAGAATGCTTCCGCTTACGGCGAGGTGCATTGGGAGCTGGTGGCGGAAGGTGTTTATACACCTTATCCCCCAGAACAGTCTTCGTGTTGTGGAGTTGAATTGACACGAAGAGTGTGTATTTTGAGGAAGTGACTGTGCTCATTCAATGAGCTGCCTACGTACCCCTGTTCAGGGATCAAGTCTATTCGTAGTTCGATTTTTATTTCTGACTTAGGGGTAGTACAGTTTTAGATTGTATGAGTTCCACGGCCTAAGTTCTGGTTTGTTTGTGCGATCGTTGAAAAGGCGATATACGCCAAGGCGAATTATCGAGGTGACACGGTAAGGGCCTTCCCAGTTGGCTCCCAGTTTACCCGCACCTTTTTCCTTTCGATGATCGAACGCTTTTCGTAGCACCAACTCTCCCACTTTAAACCCGCGTTGCCGTACTTTGGAGTTATAGTAGCGAGCCGTTGCTTGTTGATAGTTTTGCAGTCGGATCAGAGCTTGGTCCCTTCGTGTTTCGACGAAGTCCAGTTGATCTTTCAGCATATCCTCGTTTAGTTCGGAGTCAAGGGTGCATACCGCAACCCTGAGAGTTGGTACGGATGTCTCAGCGGATACGACAGCCTCAACTCCGTAGACTAAAGAGAATGGTGTTTCGCCGGTTGCCTTGTGCAGCGTTGTCCGGCAGGCCCAGAGTACTCCAGGGAGCTCGGTGGCCGAAGCCCCCTTTTTGGAGTCCAAGCGTTTTTTTGATATTGTTCATGATTGTCTTGTTGACAGCCTCAGCCTGCCCGTTCCCTTGCGGGTAATGGGGGGGTTGAGTATGAGACTCCGATTTTGAATTCCTTACAAAAGGTAAGGAATTTTTTCGAAGTAAATTGTGGACCGTTGTCTGTAACGATCTTATAGGGTACTCCATAGCGGCATATGATGCTTTGCCAAATGAACTCACGAACTTCCCAATTTTTGGTGACGGGGAAAGCTTTTGCTTCGACCCACTTGGTGAAGTAGTCTGTGAGTACTAATAAGTACTGCAGTTGTTGAGGTCCGGATGCAACCATTGGTCCTACGATATCCATCGAACACCGCATGAAGGGGTAAGGCGAAGAGAGAGAGGACAAAGGCTGCGCCCGGAGATGTGTTATGGGGCCGAACCGCTGACACTTGTCACACTTTAGGACGTACATTTTGCAGTCTTGGACCATGATGGGCCAGAAGTGTCCTTATTTTTTAATTCGGAGCGCGAGAGTTCGTCCACTTGAATGGATGCCACACGTACCGTCGTGAGTCTCGCCCATGACGGCGAGGGCTTCCACTCCGTGGATGCATGCTAGATACGGTTCGGCCAGACTGCATTTGTACAGCTTGCCCCTGATGATGCACTATCGAGATCTTTTGGCCTTTATTTTTCTAGCCTGCCACTGGTTGGTTGGCACAGTCCCGTGCTGTATGTACTCGATGATTGGAATACGCTAGTTCGGTTTGTTGAGAAATTCTTCATCGTAGTCGGTGCTCCCTTCGTGGGGGCGTTGTACTACTCTGGTTTCCTTCGGCTTGTGGGACATCGGTCGGATTGTTATTCTCCACACGGGGAACATCCCTTTCGAGGTCGGTATCGTGCAGCCGCGGATGTCCTCCGTCGAGGGTGTTTCCAACCTTCTCCGTCTCGATGGTCATTATTTGACTTTCCGAAGGGAAGGGGGTTGGCGCCGCCATTGAGGCAGCTTTGAGAGCCAAGTCAATGCTTGGCTTCTCAATTACCTCGACGGGAATTATTCTCTGCACAAGAGGACTGGATGTTGAGGCGAGTGCCGCTATGGCGTCTGCCGACGTGTTCTCCCCTCCTGGGATTCTGGTAAGTTCGAATTTCTCGAATTGTTTTGCGAGGTCTCGCGTTACGTTGAGGTAAGCTTCCATTCGTTCCTCCTTTGCTTCGTAGTTGCCGTGAAACTGGCTAGTTACGAGCAAAGAATCACTGATGGCATCCAACTCTCTGACTCCGACTCCTAGTGCTAGCCGAAGGCCTGCTATTAGTGCTTCATATTCTGCCTCGTTGTTTGAAGCAACGAAAGCTAAACGGAAAGACTGTTCCATTACTTCTCTCGTTGGGGAGGTAAGTTTTATGCCGACGCCGGATCCTTATTTTGAGGAGACACCGTCGATGTGAAGGACCCACTTTGACGGGAGTGCGGTCTCAGTTTGCAGTTCGGGTGCGAGCTCGATAAGGAAATCGGCTAGGACCTGTGCTTTAGCACATGTTCTGGGTCGATATTCGATATCATACTCACTAAGTTCGATAACCCATTTTACCAATCTTCCTGATTGATTAGGACTGTGAAGGATAGTGCGTAGCGGTTGAGAAGTCATCACCACGACCGTGTTTGATTGGAAGTAAGGACGTAGCTTACGTGATGACATGACGACCGCGTACGCTAGTTTTTCCATTGCTGGATACCGTAACTCGGCATCGAGCAAGGACTTGCTTACGTAGAAGACGGGTTTTTGTTCTCCCTGGTCTTCCCGGATTATTATCCCGCTTACTGCAGTTGGTGACACCGATATGTAGAGATAAAACGGTTCTCCTTCCTGTGGTTTGGACAGGACCGGAGGCCGGCTCAAGTACTCTTTGAGTTGTTTAAATGCCTCTTCGCACCTCTCGTCCCAATGGAAACTTTTATTTCCTTTGAGGAGTTGATAGAAGAGGAGACATTTGTCGGTTGACCTTGAGATGAAGCGGTTTAGAGCTGCGATTCGACCCGTAAAGCGTTGTACCTCTCTCGTGGTTTTCGGAGAGGGCATGTCGAGGAAGGCATTAATTTTTTTGGGGTTTGCTTCGATACCTCGTTCAGTGACGAGGTACCCAAGAAACTCTCCTGAAGCGACTCCGAAGGTGCATTTTGCAGGGTTTAATTTCATACTTATTAAGGATGTCAAAACATTCGCGGAGTTGCACTACATGGTCACTAACTCTTGCGGATTTAACCAACATGTCGTCAATGTAGACTTCCATGGTTTTCCCGAGCTGTTTAGCAAACATTTTGTTGACCAATCGTTGATAGGTTGCACCCGCGTTTTTTAGTCCGAAAGACATTACTTTGTAGCAATACGTCCCTCGGTCTGTGATGAATGCGGTTTTTTCTTGGTCCTCGGGGTGCATCTTGATTTGGTTATACCCCGAGAAGGCATCCATAAAGGACAGAAGTTGGTGGCCAGCAGTGGCCTCGACCAGTCGATCGATGTGAGGGAGTGGGAAACTGTCCTTTGGACAAGCTTTGTTAAAATCGGTAAAATCGATACAGATCCTCCACTTCCCATTCTTTTTCTTTACGACCACAGGGTTATCTAACCAATTGGGGTATTGTACTTCCCTTATTGATCCTACTTTTAATAACCTATCGACTTCGTCGTTAACCGCTTTCGCCCTTTCGGGTCCTAGTTTTTGGTGTCTTTGTCGGATGGGTTTGTAAGTAGTATCCACGTTGAGTTCGTGGGTGGTTACCTCAGGGTCGATTCCGGGCATGTCACCGGTTGTCCAAGCGAAGGAGCTCAAGTTTTGTTTTAAGAACTCAATCAGTTCGTGTTTGATAGGGTCGGCTAGTTCAGAACCGATTCCTACACAACGATCTGGATTGGCCTCGTCAATGCAGACCTGAGCTACGCGGTTTTTAGGTGGTTCGCATACTGTTGGATCTCGGTTGCGTTTTAATTGTCTTTCTGCGAGCTCCTCGCTTTTCTGTAGTTGCTATAGCGAGGATTGTTCGATTTGTTTGAAGAATCCTAGGTAGCAGGATCTCGAGGCCTTCTGGCTCCCGTAGATCGTCTGTATTCCCCTCGGGGAAGGGAATTTGACACATTGGTGATAAGTCGATGAGACTGCTTTCATCGTGTAAATCCATGGTCTTCCCATAATAGCATTGAATGGGGCGACCCGATTTACAACGACGAAGTCCACCGACTTCCGTACTTCCCTGGCGGTTACAGGGAGTGTGATGGTTTCGATGGAGTATGTTGTTTCCCCTGCGAAACCAGTTAGTGGAGTCCGAGTGCGTTTTAGGGCGGTGTCCTCGAAACCCATCTTTTTGAATGCGTCGTAGAAGAGGACGTCTACCGAGCTGCCGGTGTCAATCATAACTCTTAATAGTTCGGAACCAGTCACGATTAGATCGATCACTAATGCGTCGTCGTGTGGTCTATCGAGGTGTGTTGTCTCGCTTTCGCTAAACGTGATTTGGTGATTGAAACCTTCGATTGGAAAGGCGCCAGGCAGCTTGGTGTCGGCCTTTCTCCGATATGCTTTTATCGAATTCACGGAGTCACGGCACAGTTTAGAGCCTCCGAAAATGAAATCGATTCTTTTGGGTAGTATACCCTCCGTCCCCCCCCCCCCCGAAGAGTGGAAGTCTCGTTAGAGGTTGCACTTTTCTTAGATTGAAGTCGTGTTTTGCCCCGAAGTGTGCGACCAAGGATACAGAAGGGGTTCAATGGTCTTTTAGGGGCGGGGGTGGAGTGGTAGCTGTTGTAATGGAGCTTCTACAGAGGCTCAAGTGTTTGAAGATTAGCTTGATTCTTGCTTTGGGCGCGGGCTGGATTGTTTCGTCTGTTTCGAAACTTTCCGGGCGCTCTCTTTTGCCAGGTTTCTGGGCTACTGGTTCCTCAGTGAGTTCGGAAGTTTTTTCCTTACTTTTAGGTTTCCCAGACCGCTTTTCATCGAGCTGTTCTTCTAATGCACGGGCTCCGTGTCGGGACTCTTCGGTAGAGTGTCCTTTCTTTTTATGGTGTTGACAATACTTATTGGCGTCATAGCTCGACTTCTTTGGTTTCAACGGGTTATTAACTGCGTAAGTATGTTCACCGTTGTTCCGAGCGTCCCTGCGGTTTTGCTTCTTGTTCGAGACCGGGGTCACAGTTTCGTGGTCTTTTTCGTGCCTCGAAACATGGGCCTTGATCTCTTTTTCCAAGAGGCAGAATGAGGATGCCCGATGTAGAGCGTCCTCTAGTGAGACTGGTTCTCGGATTGCCAACTCTTCCTTGAATCGCGAAGTGTACCATAGCCCGTTTCTTAACGTGGTTAAGGAGGCACTGTCATTTGGGTTCGCGATTCTGGAGATGACATCTTTGAACCGATTGATATAGGATCTGAGGGGCTCGTCCGGTTCCTGGACGATTGCGAACAATGCTCCCTCAGAGACCTTGGCCTCAATAAAAACGGAGTAATTTTTGAGAAAGATTGCCACGAGCTGGGTGAAATTGCCTATAGAATTTCCTTCGAGTCCGGCGAACCATTCTAAAGCGGGACCAGTGAGGTGTTCGACAAATAGTCTGCAGTAGCCGGCCTCTTTTTCATCGTCGTTGAAATGAGCCCGGGCTACTGAGAGACGGAATGCTCTAACATGGGCCCTTGGGTCTGATTTTCCTGAGAATTCTGGGATCTTAAGTTTACCGGTGTCCCGGATTCGGGCGTTCGCGATCCGATCTGTAAACGGAGTTCGTCGTGTTTCCTCGATTACCCGATCAATGTCGGGGGCCGAGCTTGTTGCCCTGTGAATTCTCGAGTTTAGTCTCATGACATTGGCATTTGTTTGCTCTATGTACCACTGGAGGGAGTCCATATCCAGTTTTCGGTGATCATTTACGCTGTGATTCACGGGACGTCTGGTATCGATCTCTCTATATGACGTGGATTAAGGAGCTTCGGTATCAAGCCCCACTCGAGGTAGAGTATGTATGGTGGATGCCTGACCATGGGTAGAAGAATGCGGTCGTTCTCTCGTACTGCACCCTGGGGGCGGAGGTGGAGATTGTGAGCGTTCGTTACGAAGTCCCGCACTTCGTGTCGTTGACACAATGGGTGGGGTTTGTAAGAAGCTCAAGCTCGCATCCGAGGTTGTCAAGATTGGGAATATCCCAGATCTTGGTGGTGACGCGTCGATCCGGGAGAAGTCTAGATGAGTGCGTGAAGGCGGGCTCATCCGAGTTTGTCCTCTGGATAGATCCATCGTTTGTAAGGTGAAGGCAGAGGATCCGGTTAGTGCGGATTCCCTACGTTCTTGCCTTTCGATGCGAGCCTCGAGAGCTCGTGAGAAGGCCTCCTGGTGTTGAGCTTTCTCAACCAGCGTGGCCAACATTTTTCTCATCTCTCATAATTCGTTAGAAGTTTTTGAGAGAAGAGAAGTGGGTCGGTGAACGGCTCTGGAGGTCGCAGGGATCGGGTCTGTAGGCCGGATCCACACGTTGCTACCAGGTCGTTCGGTGCCCGTGGTTAATGATCCCAAAGGGGTCGGTGCACGGGCGTGGTTATAGAACCACTTCCTGCCATTCCACTGGTTACCGGGGCATGGTATGTCGCCCTTGAGGTCGGGGGATGAACCGAGGGGTTCACCATGGACGAAGGTTGAGTGGTGGAATTCGCGGATTCGGTTGAGATTGGATCCATTTCATACTGATGAATTTCTGAACTGACTCTTTAGATAAAGAATTCTTTGGACGTAATGCCCATAGACGGCGCCAATTTGTGGGCATAAGAACTCACAAAACGAATTTAATGTATAAAGTTGGATACAAATGATGGGGATTGAGTGTGGGAAAGATCCTTTATGAGTAGGACTAGAAATTACAAGTATGAAAGTGGATTGAATTTAGACTGGTACAAGGAGAACTCTAAGAAATAGTTTGATAACTCGTAGACTGATTAGCCGTGTCTCTCTTCTCCTCTCAACTATCTTTTTATAGCTTGTAACTTGATCTTCTCTTTTCTGAAATCCCGGACTTACTGACTTTCCTTGATTCTCGGGTTGTTAACAAGCTTATCTTGACCTCGTCTCTTGCCCTGATCGACTCGTAACTCGGACCTTCTGAAGATGCGGTGAACTCCACGGACCCAACTCCATTATCGGTCTTTTGAACCAATAATCTTTGATGAGCCTAATGGGCTTTTGCCGGCCTCAAATCGAGGTGTGGACTTTGGGTCCAACAGTCTCTCTTTATCCTCCTCTACAAATTTTAGGAGACGATGAACAACCATAATGGGTTCTGTGAAAACTAAAAGAAATCTTCAAATATGTTTATGAGTTATTTGATTACCGTTTTCTGATCATGGCGGTCATTGAGAGTGTAGGAGCTAATACTGTGATACAGAGGCTGGTGTGATCTCAAGTCTCAACGTCTCCGCTGTCTTCTATCACCAACCAAGAATCGAAACCTCCTTCAACAATGATCAGTGCAGAATCAACGGTGTAATCGGATCACACGTGGCGTGATCCAAAGACAGAGGTTCTCGACCGGTAAGACACAAAATCTTGTCTCCCTTCCTATGTCATAACTTCTGCTTTATTTTTGGGGGTTTTCAGATCATTCAAAATGATTGTCTCCCTTTCACAACTTAGTGACGCGTTTGTTGATTATTTGTTATAATCACATTAGGTTTTATGATTTTTCTTAGTTTCTGTATCCTTCTCAAGTTGGTTTTGAATTCTGAGCTAGACAATGAATTAAAACAGTGGATAATTAATGCTTAAGCTTAAATTTCAAATCTTGCTCTGTGATCTATCAATTGCTTTACCAACATTTTAACCTTAATTATTAGGCAACCAATACACTACAAGACTGAGTGTCTTATACCGAGGAAGATTTGCGAGGAACATGGTCGTCGGAAGATTTCCGATAAATTTCTTATGAGATTTCGATGAGAAGAGTAGTTTGAGGAAAATATGTGGGAAAATGGGGGGAAGTTACGTTTATCGGAAATGTATCGGACTGAAATGGTCGGAACATTGACGGTAATGGCCTAAACTGTGTTTGTCGGAACGTAGTAGGAAAAAATTCCCGGAACGTTGTCGCGGTAAATGTCAAACCGACGACTAAACGGTGGACGGAAATTGTAGTTGATGGTTGCCGGCAATTCGTCTGGAACTGATCGGAATGAAAACAGAGGGGAGGAGGAAAGAGGGATTTGTTTGTTCGATTGTCTCCATTTACAGCAACCTGTGATATATTACTTTGTTAACTTAATGTAATATACCTTCCACGTTTTCATTTTCGAGTAGGAGGTTCAAATGATTAATGGTCGTCGGTTTGGGAGTGGTAAAATGGATATTACTGCAACCCCGGCTCCAACAAATGGAAAAGAAACAACAGATTTCAAGTCATTGTATCTCGAAAGCCAAAACAAACTTCTCGACGCCACCTCCCAAATAGAAGAATTGTCTTCTCAAGTGAAGGATGCTGTGTATTGGAGCAATCTTATGCGTGAAATGTACCCCAATAATGTTCCTCCTTCTCAATCTGGTAAGAACAACGTCTCCGGCTAATGTGTGGTGTTCCTAACTGATCGGTTTTTGATGTAATATATGTTATCTTCTTCGGCTATTGTGAGGGTGTTGTGCCATCCTCTGTTTTCCCTATTGTAATCTGCACCTCCTTCTATTTCTGTAAGGTTTGAATTTAGGATCTTCTGTTTTTCTGTGGAACTGATCATGTTGGATGTTGTAATGTAATCTTTCTTATTTACATTAGAAATTTATGTTTGTTGTTGTTTTCTCGATAATTTGTCCTCTCTCACCATAGGTTTCTTGCTCTTCAAGGTAATTTGACCTAAATTTCTGACAAACTACCGGCAAGTTATTTTCCTGAATAACATACGCCAAACCGACAAATAGATCACATTATGATCATCGGAATTTAGTGTCATAACACCGGCAATGAAACGATACACGTATTTGTTCAAATACCGAGAAGTATATCACCGTCTCATCATCGGAAGTTACAGTCATTATTCCGGCATTGTTACGATAAACGTATGTGTCCAAAGACCGACAACTAGAACAACATAGACTCATCAGAATTTACTGTCAAATATCCGGCACTACAACAACAAAATAAACATTCGAAATTCCGACGACATTGCCTGCTGTTTTAATTCCCACCTCGGAACTTCCTCGCTTTTCACAGATCATTTTCCGACATCAAATACCGGGAACATCCCGACCTTCAGCTTGACACATCTCCGTCGACAAATCTCATCATAAATTCGTCGGCATTTTCCGAGGTATTGTACCGACAATAATTCCGACGACCAGCTTCATCGGAATTTTACTTCGACTTACCGACAAAAGCTACTTTCCGAGAATCATATTCCGAGGTATTTAAAACCCTCGTAACTTCGTCGGAATTGTAATTTCCCGTTAACATTGCGACGGAACGTGTTGTCGCTATATGCTAGTAACTCTTGTAGTGATATGGTATACACCCACTGGAAGAATAATTGCATACATTGCTAACCGTTTCATGGTTAAGCTAGGAGCCTAGGATCTGACAAAGAGAAGATTACGTAATGAGGATATGAGCTGACAAAGAAAGTTTTAATGTCGAGAATTGATCCTTTTATGCGAATCACTTAGATTTCTTTTGGAAGATTTAAAAAACGTTTAGGTGGAGTAAGAAAACTTGCATGAGAAGTGGGGTTCATCAGCAAAGGAAACTTGCATGAGGAGTGGGGTTCAGCAGCCAAGGTAACTATTCAGTTACTTCGGATTGTTTTCAGGATTTGGCGACCCAAAAGACGTTAATTTGTTGTCGATGTCCTGTCTACTTTACTCCGTTTTGCTTCCTACTACACGCACCAAAATGAGTACTGAATACACAATAGTTACTTAAATGTTCACCCAAAAAAAATTCAGGAATTCTTAAATTGCTTGTGAGGTATGTATTTTACACAACCCTAAATCCTATGGACATTCCTATTACTTAAAACTTAGGTCATATCTCCAACTGATTTGCAAGTTCTGATATGTCTCTAAGTTTGATTTTAAATCCAGTTATCCATATCCCTAGCTCGTCCATCAACTTCGGAAAATCTAAATCCAAGTGAGTTTTCCCTTGTTTGTTTGCTTTAACTTCTAAGTATCACAAAAAGAAAAAGAAAGGCTTTTCAAACCTCTAGACAAGATCCAAAAAGCATTTTTACTTTTGAGGCTGATAATTTCATAGGTTTGGAGCTTTGGAAGCCATGAACAAGAATGATCCTGTGTTTCACTTCCTCCTTTGGATAGATATCCTGCTTCTCTATAAGCTCTCCCGAAGGTTAACTCTATCCGAACTTGGAGAAAAATCCCCATTAGTCACTACAAGAAAATCCAGATTTTAACTGCAGCAAAAGTTTCGAATATATATACAACAAAACCAAGAATATCACAAGTCTGGGGCAAGCAGGAAATAAAAACATACCAGAATCTTAGAGGAACGCCAACAGGGATTTCCAATTATGGGTTTTGTCAAGGTCTGATCTTTCTGTGCACACAACAAGATGATAGTGACTGATAAAGAAGATGGCTACGTACCTGAAACAAAAACCCTTCTTCAGTTTCTATCCTTTTTCTTTTATCAAAGCTTTCAACTAATAGTTTCATACATTTATTAGAAGAAGATACGCCAGTCAATGCGTGGATTTGGTGGCGGAAAAAGTATATTTTCTTTCCCAAATTATTGTATACCCAATTGGTTAACCGAAATGGATATTCCAACTGTATTTGTACGTACTCGTAATGTTTTTAACTTTTAACATATCGTTTAGAGCTAAAACTCCCAAAACGTGCATTGTACTTGTACAATTAATTATAAGAATTAGGATAAGTCAAAGGAACCGAAGAAGCCATGTTCTGTCCTCTTTCATTGGATAGCTTTCATCATTTGCTAGTGGTCTCTCGTAGCCATACCTCTTCCGAAAGCTTTCTCATTTGATATGTCCCCATTAAGATTATAATCTACTCTCAGTCAGAAATTTCCTCAAACTGAATAAACAAAATGATTTTAAAGAGATTCAGGAGAAGATCTCAGAGTGCTTTCGTCTATGGCAAGGCTCATTTCAATTCTGGGTTCGAGCTGCCAATATCTACACTGGTTACAAGGTCTCAATTGAATGGTATTTATATTCATCTTTCTTCATCACTAATCTAAAGTTTTCTCCTTTTTCTTTTCTTCTGAAATTGGGTTTCTTCTGTGTTTTCCTTTGATTCAGGTGTTTCAACTTCGAATGAGTTTGGTGAAAGATGCAAAGAAACATGAGGAAATGTGGGAAGACAACACGAGCAAGCTGCTGCAAAACCTACTTCATGTGTTCTGATCATCTTGGTGGATTCGTCCTTCCCTTTAAAATTTCTAATCAAGATTCTTCTTGTAGATCAATTGATTGGTTATTAAATATTAGTGATTTGGCTATTTACATTTAATGAGTGTTATTGTGTTGACAAGAATGTACATTATATTCTTGTGATGGTTCAATTGCTTAATTTGTAATGTTAAGACTTTTTAATTTTTGTTCTATGAATAGATTCCTCAACTTTTAGCAGAAACCTGACATGGCCCCAGCTGCACCGGTGAGAATTAAAGCTTGTCACTTTATGTGATCAAGCTCCTGCAACGCCATTCGATGCGGTTCAACGTGTTATGGAGAAGGAGTTAGATCAAAGCATTGGTGAAATCTTTAAAACATTTGATGAAAAGCCCCTTGGGTCCGCTTCTGTCGCTCAGGTGTTATAGTACCCCCTCATTAGGCCATCTAACCCCAACCACCTTACCGTATTTTACTCCTCAGTTACGGAAAACAAGCTGCCACATTTGCCTTTAGCAAAAGAAAATGAGATGATCAAACATAAGAGAAACTATATACATATTTCTTGAAACATATTTCACACTTAGCAACGGTATTTGAAGAAATACAATGCAGCTTTTTGCACAGGACATGGGACCAGGTAAAAAACAGATTGAGATGCTACAAAGTCCATGTCAAATTCTTTGACTTTGTAAACCTAAGTAAGAAAGCAAAATCTCTCAGGGGGGGGATGATGAATATGGTTGAGGAATGTGATTGAACTCGTGATTAACCTTTCCACTTAGCTCTACTAGATGAAGAAATGCACTATTTTTTCAAGGAATTAAAAGAGGTTTTACAAAGGAAACAATAACAGGTGCAGTACACATTGATATTTATCTTTTACATGTCCCAAAAGGGTCAAAACTCATCTCTTTTCCAGGTGAAAAGAAATTTTTGAAAAGTAAACATCTACACAAGAAACCTTACAAGCCATGTCTAGTCCGGAATGCTTCAAGAGATACATCTTTATTTGTTTCAAAAGCAACTCTAGACTTATCAGCTTCATTTATGACACTTCCCTTATGATCTTGATGATCTTCACCACCCTGAAAAGATTTGGTGAGATCATCCTTGCGCTGCTTTTTCTCTTCTCTCGCTAATTCTGCATCACCAACCTTGGTCTCTGCTTCACGTTTGACTGGCTTGAGGAAGTCTTGTTTATAGATATCAAGCGTCTGGTCACAGATATCTCCTATTTGACTTTTCGTGACATTGAACTCTTCCCACCAAACTTTCTCCCCATCCAACGGTAACTTCACCTTAGCCAAGCTCGAGCCGAGATATATAGCAGCCGCAGCGATCTGACTTGGCCTAAACTGTAAATACAGCGACGACCTTAAACCGTCATTAATGAAATTCAACGCAGCCTGAGAGAGTCTGTTAGCATCCCTCTCGACCTTAACCGATTTCTTAACCCAATTCGTAACCAGTTCAAAAGGGTGTTCGATTTTGAGATCAAACCCTAACGTGGAGAGCACGAACTTCTCGCCGGTTAGCACAGTCTTCTTCAATCTCTCGTACACCTCTCTCGACGGTTCCTTGTTGTGTAGAATCCTGTAACCGACGGCGACGACCTCACCCACCGGTCTCGGAGACTCTTCGCCTTTTCCGGCGATAAACATGCATATGATGCTGACTATCTTCGCGTCGTTCTTGACTAGGGACTCGCGAGTGAAGAATCTTTGACAATAGATTATCGATGTCGCTATGGCTGTCTGAGGATTTTTAAGTTTCTGGCCAAGCTCTTGGAGGAATGTAGAGTAAGACCAACGTTGGAAACTCTCTTCCTTGAAGTCCATGCCGTCGAGTCTCGATGGAGAGTTTTCTTCTATCTCCTGTCTTGTAAAATACCAAGACGTATCTGCCATTGTTTCTCCTGATTGATTTTTCTCCAAGGAAAGTTTTTTTTTATCTTTTGTGTGATTGTTCTAGGAAAATTTGAAGAATGGATGGAATGTAGCAAGGATGAGTAATGACTACTGCTGACGAGAATTACGGAGTATTTAAACAAACCCCTAACCCTAGTAAAGTCTTTACCAAAAGATCTGCGAACCAATAAGAATTTAAATGGTCAATGTACATATTTGGGATTTCATATTCACTTTGGTAAAAATGTTAGTTTGACATTAATTTATTGCTTAATTACTTAACTATATTTTATTTCAATTTTGGTCAACATTTGTTTAGTTTCCATAGGTTCGTTTTCTGTTGGCAACAAATTTACTTAAACTTGTCCAATGTAATTGGTTTTCCATAGGTTTGTCAAAACAAAAAGTAATTAATTTTCCATAGATTTATTTTTTTATTGGCAATAAATTTACTTAAATTTGACCGAATTAATTAGTTTCTCATAAATAAATTTATTTCTATTTGGTCACACATTTACTTAATTTTGACAGACTTAGTTAGTTTTCTATATATTAGTTTTTTAGCAACAACTTTTACTTAACTTTAATATATTTCATTAATTTTTTATAGATTTTCTTTTTCCATAAATTTACTTGAAAATTTTGTTGCCTATGGATATATTTTTGTTGGCCACAAACTAATTAATCTATAACTACCGGATTTAACTGAACCGGATTTAACTGAACCGGATTAACTAAACCAAATCATACATGTTTTAACCAAACAAAATTTTAAACCAGTTCATATCATAATTAACTGGACCAAGTTGGTATCTATACTATTAAAATAGAAGAACATTTATTTATTAACTTTACCTTTACATATGATTTATAAAATATGCTATTGTAAATTTAAAATTTTTTATCATTTCATTAAAGATAATTTAGTCAATATAGACTTAAAAAAAAAAAAAGAGCATACTATATTATATATACCTAATCTCACATGATCATTCTAATTTTAGTTACCAAAAATAAATCTCAACTTATTGATCATTTATCATTTTTAATTATTATCTCTTCTGGTCTATTTTTTGTATAAAATAAAGTAATAACATCATTCAAAATAAAATAAATTAACCTATTTAACACATATAAATCTGTATTTCTATAAAAACTAATAAAAACTTCATAAAAGTAAAAATTTTAAAAAATATATTGATCAAAATATTTTAGATCAACACAAAACATATTAAACTTACATTATATAATTATTATAGAGACAATTTTTTAAAAAAATATCATAAGTTATATTAAAAACTGTGATCCTACATTATAGCACATGTTAGAATCATAACTCGACTAAAATCAACATATTATATACTTTTATTTCTACAAAGTAAAACACGCAAAAATAAAAATAAGAATATGGTTAACTAACGGGTTAAAATTTAGTAAATTGTATAATATAAATATACTTAAAATAAAACAATTAACATCACAGAATTTTACATTTATAAATATAAATATCAGAAAAAATAAAAATTTCAGATAAACTAAAAATAATAATGTTCATTTCTATTAAATTAAAATTTTGTTAATAAATAATCATGTGCTTTTTAAGCGCGGATCAAAAATCTAGTTATATTTAAAATTACGACGACTGAACCTATTCTAATTAACCACAAAAAATATCTAATATAATCATTATCTAGCCGTCGCCTTAACTGATATTTGTTGTCTTTTTTCATGTTGTGCTCTTTTATTCCTTTCCTTTTTTTTTTTACAAAAGTAACGTTTATTAATCTGATTTTTGGTCGTCTCTCGGGATTTAAGAAAGTTAATCAGTGATGGAAGTGGGATTCAGGCAACATGTAACCTGGGGAAGTACTTAGGGATGCCGGTTTTACAAAAGATGATAAATAAAGAGACATGTGGAGAGGTTCTGGAGGATCAATGACACGTTTATCAGGATGGAAAGGTCGGGTATTGAGTTTTGCAGGCCGCCTCACGTTCACCAAAGCAGTCTTATCAGCTTTGCCGGTCCATGCGATGAGTATGATTATCTTGCCATAATCGACTTTAGCTGGTTTGGATAAGATTGCTAGAACTTTTTTGTGGGGAGGTACAGGAGAATCCAGGAAAAAATACTTGGTAGCCTGGCAGCGAGTGTACTTACCGAAGTGTGAAGGTGGTCTTGGGATGCGATCAGCGAAATAAATGAATAAAGCCCTCATCTCTAAGGTTGGATGGAGGTTATTACATGATCAGGATAGCCTTTGGGCTCGAGTGGTGAGGAGAAAGTATAGAGTAGGTGATATTCATAACCTAGCTTGGCTGGTGGTAAAGAGTAACTGGTCTTCAACATGGCGGAGTATTGGAGTGGGACTATGTTAAGTGGTGCTTCGTGGTCTCTGTTGGGTAATTGGGGATGGTCGGACTATACGCTTTTGGGAGGATAAATGGCTGGCGGGTAAGGCACTGATGGAAGATGTGATTGTCGATATCCTTGCTAATTTTAGTCTGATGCTAGTTCGTGATATGTGGAGAAGTGGTGTAGGTTGGGAGTTATACAGCATTAGACCATATATATCAAAGAGTAAAGCTTTGGAATTGGCATATATGGTAGTGGATGAGGTTACTGGGGGCGAAGGATCGCATTTCTTGGGGAGCAAGTCATGATGGTAGGTTCACCGTGAAGTCAGCATATGCACAGCTTACATGTGATCTGTTTCCTCGGCCAAATGTTTAGAATTTCTTTAATCGCATTTGGAGGGTTGTAGCTCCAGAAAGGGTGAGAACTTTTCTTTGGTTGACTGCAAATCAAGCGATTATGACAAATGCAGAACGATTTCAGCGTCACTTGTCTGAGTCCGATATCTGCTCGGTCTGCAAAGGGGGCGTTGAGTCAATCATGCACATTCTTAGATATTGTCCTGCCGTGGCGGGAATTTGGAATAGAATTGTACCGGTATGTAAGCAACAAACCTTTTTTCAGCAGACTCTACTTGAATGGCTCTATGAGAACTTGTGTGTAGGAGTAGCGGTAGATGGGATTCCGTAGCCAACCCTGTTTGTTATGGCGATTTGGTGGGCCTGGAAGTGGTGATGTGGCAATATCTTCGGAGGGAATGGTAAATGTCGGGATAGAGTACGTTTCTTGAAAAATCTAGCAAAGGAAGTTATCATGGCGAATC
This sequence comes from Sisymbrium altissimum, assembly GCA_900406495.1. Taxonomy (NCBI): domain Eukaryota; kingdom Viridiplantae; phylum Streptophyta; class Magnoliopsida; order Brassicales; family Brassicaceae; genus Sisymbrium; species Sisymbrium altissimum. Next base: position 25,079 of record OVBI01001658.1, read on the forward strand.
TGACTATTGCAGAGACACAGATGAAACCACCTCGCGTTGAGACAATGATAGGATGGGTGAAACCGCCAAGTGGGTGGATTAAAATCAATATCGATGGCGCCTCTCGGGGTAATCCTGGTCTCGCTACTGTGGGTGGAGTTTTACGAGACAAGGAAAAAAGATGGTGTGGTGGTTTTATCTTGAACATAGGGCGATGTTCAGCCATCTTAGCGGAGTTGTGGGGGGTCTATTATGGCTTGTATTTGGCTTGGCAACGGGAATCCCCCGGCTGGAGCTAGAGGTAGACTTGGCGTTGGTAGTAGAATTTCTCAAGACAGGGATTAGTGAGTATCATCCGCTGTCATTCCTGGTACTCTTGTGCCATGGCTTTTTCTCAAAGGACTGGATTTTCCGAATCTCTCATGTTTACCGGGAAGTTAACTACCTTGCTGATGGTTTAGCTGATCTTGCTTTCTCTTTACCTCTTGGTTTTCTTTCTTTGGACTCTGTCCCGCCTAATTTGATGGCTGTTTTAGATGATGACATTCTTGGTTCGATGTGGCCAAGACAGATACCTATGTAATTTGTTTTTATTTTTTGCTAAATAAATCAAGGGAGACATTGTCTCCCGGTCGCCTACCAACAAAAAAATCTGATTTTTGGTAAATGGAAGCTTTATATTATGTTACTAATAAATGGTTGTTTTGTTTTGATAACAAAAGAGAAAAAACTAATAAGAGCAACCCAAAAGTTTTCCTTTGATGAGAAGCAGCTTTATATGGTCGGATTGAGCTACCTATTTACCAAAAAGGTTTTATCGACTTTACCGCAAAAAAAAAATAATAACACTTGTAGATGTTGGAAATAATAAGCAATTTTATGATAATTTGTAACAACTAAAAACCAAGTATGTACAACTCTGTCTCGAACTGAATGAAATAAAATTGGAGGAAGATGCATCTCTTCCAAAATGAAAATGATGAAGATGAAGAAGACGACAATGGTAAGTTTGATTGATGTGATGATTCAGACAGAGCAACTTTAGGTAATGATGACTTTACTCTATTCGGGATTTTTCCTAAAGGAGAAGAGAATAAGTAAAAAAATTCAAGTACGTAGACACGTTCCACATCAACGAATTCTTAGGGAAACAGTAATACACATGTTAAGTTAGAACTATTCACACTCAATCTAGTTGTCAGACAATGATTCGAGAAAAAAAAATGCATTGGAGACAAGGTTGAAGATTTTTTTGAGCCCTCCAACAGATTGATTTTGAAGTATACAGATCAATACCAGACAAGCTAGTTGTTAGGTATTGGGTAGAAGCTCAGTTTACTAGTTTATGTTCCACTCCAGGGATACTTATTATATTATGTCTGGACTTTGTTGGAGGTGATTCAAAAATTCATCAAAAACATTTTGGGAAAGTCTTAAACATCAGATTTGGTGTCAAGGTGAGTCGTAATAAGTTTGATATTTGGAGCAGAGAAAAAAAAACTCATGTTCTTTTAGTTTTCAACGTCTTCCATCGATCCAAATTTGGGCTCTTTCAAAAATTTCTTCTAACCTTCAAATCTTTCTGATATCGTAGGTTTTCTCGAATTTTGATTATCTTTTTTGGTGACTCCCAAAAGGGATTGAAAATAGTTATTTCCCATGGATAATTTGGTACTTATGAAAAAGTAGAAATGACAAAATCTGTAACAATAAGGATAGAAACCCTGATGAGATTCTCAATATTGCGGAAACTGAAGATAGATTATGGGAGGAGGCTCAAGTGACAGATACAAGGAATGAGGTACAGTGCTCTGTTTCAAAAGTTTGTACAGTGGGAAATGATGTTTGGTGGTGTTTTATAGATGGTTCTTCGAATGAATCTGATATATTCTCAGGTCAAAGTTGGTCTTGTAGTAAGTTTTTCATGATGTCTCTGTTCCACCAAATTGGATTAAGGAGCATTGATAAATTACTTTTGATATGTTGTAGTTAGTTGGAAAAAAACAAATAAACAAACTTAACATAACATTAAATATTTCTTTAAAACTAAATTAAACTTTTTTAATAAAATCATAAGTTCTATAAAAAATTCTTTTAATGTTTTAAAACTACTGAATATAATTTTAAATAGTACTCCCTGTGTTTCTTTTTATTTATTGTTTTAGGTGTGTGCACAACAATTTAGATATTCAACTTTTTCTAAAAAGTATCAATCTAAGTATTAATTAAAAAATAATTCAACCAACTACAAAAAAGAAATATAAAATATAATTGGTCACACATATTTAAATAAAGTTAAAGTTAATCAAAAAACCAAATATTTTGAAACAAAGGATAATCTCCAAAACAACAAATAAAAAGAAACGGATGGAGTATAAAATAAAAGATACTATTAGATATAAATAAGAAATTGACAAAAAGGAATATGTTTGGAATATTTTTTTTTAGGAAAAAAATAAGAGAATGGATTAGAGAAAACCTCAAACTCATTTTAGTATAACTTCATTTTGATGGGAAAATGAAGAACACTATTAGAGATAGTCTGAGTGCAAGAAATTTAATTATCTGATTTCTTGCATTTGGTGCTTGTATAGTTAGAAAGGTAATTATTGTGGATGATATGTTTCTTCAAGGATAATATATAGTGATACTGCTACTCGCAACAGTTTAAGATGAGAATTTTCAAAAAATGTCCAGTTGCTTTTACAATTATCGATACCGAAAATGATGAATCTTGAGAATTCTTCTTTCGACAGCTTAGCAATATGATTCCTAACAATGAATGCCTTTTAATTATTTATGATAGGTATAAAGCAATTGAAAATGCTATTAGAAAAATATTTTCAAAGTCGTCTAGGCCGAGATTTTGCATGTACAATCTTTTAAAAAAAAAATATTGGTATGGTTCAGAGGTGGTGATGCATTTCGTTTGGGTAAAAACCCTGAAAGCGCTTTTAGAATATCAGGTTTAAATACAATATATGACGAGATCAGAATATCAGATCATTGAATCCAGCGCTACATAACTATCTGGAAATAAATGATGTATGAAAGTGGGTTGGACTGCATTAGACCATCTCCAATCCCACTATATTTTTTACTCTAAAATAGAGTATAAGTGCATTTTAGAGTAAATTTGCTTCAACCCTACTCTATTTTCAACTCAAAGATAGAGTAAAAGTTGGGATTACTCTAAATATAGAGTAAAAATATGTTTATTTTTTTGTTCATCACTCTACTTTAGAGTAAAAGATTTAGTATGGTTGGAGAAAAATCTAACTCTATTTTAAAATTGCTCTATTTTAGAGTTATTCTATTTTAAAATAAAAAAATAGAGTTATACATTGGAGATGCCCTTACCCTGGTGATAAATACAACATAAAGACAACAAACATTACAGAGTCCATTAATGATTGAAGTTTGAGTTCAAAAAGTTTGCCAATTGTACGATTGGATGTGATTCAGTTAATGATGACAACATGGTTTGCATAACGAAAGACTGATGTGGGAGTAATGAAGATAAGCCTAACTCGTGGGATTGAGAAAATGTTGGTTATAAAATAAACACTCTTACTCTATAGGGCTGGATCATGATTTGATATTTTTTTCTCCATTTAGTGTGCATTTTGTTATTTTGAAATGAAATGACTTTAAAACCATAAAATATAAGAAAACTATATTTTTGGTATAAATTACTGTAAATTACTTAGAAACCTTGATAAAATTTATTAAAAAAATATGTAAAACTAACAATATCATAAATCCAGTTTATTTGATTTCATTTTGTGAGTCTTGTTCATTAAACTTGTGTGTTCATTCATTACAAGAGAGAGTGTTAAAAGCCAAATTGTTTTTCCCATCTCATAATGCATGTTGATCACTTGACAATGATTTAGGCAGATCACTCACAAGACTTGGTTTATTGGCTCAAACTGGATTAGATATGTATATTTATGAAATGTGAAAGCTGATTTCATACATCATTAGTGAGCATATCAAAATTATGTTTCATTACTAATTATTGAGTTTACTTGTGTTTTTTTTATGTCAAGATTGAATTTACTTATTATATGCAACATATTAATTTTAGAATCAATAGGTTAAATTGGGTTTTACAATAAAAATGGGTTTATTAAAATTATAGTGTTTAGCTCTCTAATGAAAATCTCTATAATTGTTTCTAAATATTGATTTTTAAATAGTCTAAACCATAAACTCCTAAAAAATGTCATGATGTGTAATGTTTTGATCATATATTTTATATTATTTTTCTGTACTTTCATTATTTGAATCAATTCACATCACAACAGTTATATTTAGGTTCATTTTTCTGTCCACTGGAGAATCATTGTGCACTCAAACGTTTGTAATACCAAAAGTATTTGCAACTGAGATTATCCACTTGCAGTTTTTATTTACCATTTTTTTTTTTTGGAGAAACTGACCATATATCAACCCACCATGCCAAAACGGGCACAAAAAAAGCTTAGTTACCACATTCTTAAGTTTGGCTATCTCTCCACCAATGATGAAGGATGAGAAGTATCATAGGAGGATAACCAATCTTATAGGCAAAGCTGATAGTGGGATTTCCTATAAAAAGGAAACAAGAGATTATTACAAAGGGATATGTCAAAAAAAATTTGAAGTTGAAAGTTAATTCATGTTCACCATATGCACCTATATACTCATGTAATCTTCTAAGAGAGAATTTCAACCCTATTCTCTTAGGATTTGCAAATACATAGAAACCATTATAAACATAAAACAGATAAGAATCTCACTTTTTGGACACGACTCCTCACATCGTTTGAATAATTTATTTTAGTGGCCGATGCAAAACTTGAAAGTGAGAAAGAATTTGGGAGGAAAACCTTTCATTCTATTTTCTAGAGATGTTCAAAACCTAACCGATGACCGATTCAAACTCACTTGGCAGGTGTTTTCAATGGAGATGAGCTGAATCTTGATGTTTCTTCGTAAGATTCACTAGATTCTGATTCTGTGGAATTTATGATGGAAGAGAGATTTCAATGGCACTCCAAATATGTAACTCGGTTGAAGGACATGTCGAACAATACTATTGGACTTGTGTTTTACATTCAGCTTATCTTTTTTTTTTTTGGTCCTAAAGACTTCAATTCGTGTTTAATATAAAACTAAAGTTTAACTCGCTCTTCAAAAGAGCCTGATTAATTTTTTAAAATAAATTTAGTTTGATAGAAAACAAAATTTATTTTTAATTTGTCTGAAATTTTTAAATTTTCTGATATTTAATTTTTTGATAAAATGTATTTATAAATTTTAATTTTAAGACGTAACAATTTTATTTTTAATATATATA
>OVBI01001659.1:798-30353 GCA_900406495.1 Sisymbrium altissimum
TTTTTTTGTTATATTTTATTTTAAGAATATTCTACTAGTTATTATACCGACTTAAAGATTTTGTGATGATGTATATCTAACTGATAATAAAAAAATTTCGTAAGATAATTCTTTTTCTTTCAATTTTTTTATCTTTTTTACACACCGTATATGGTGGAACTATTTTTTCTAAAAATATATAAATAATAATATTATTAATCAAAATTAATATACATATATTTATAAACAAATTATGTAATTAATTAATTATGGAGCTTTTGGTAATTTTAGATGTCAAGAAAGTTAATTTTCAAACTTTTAAATAGAAAAGTTAGATTTCAAATTAATTAAAATTTTGGTAATATTCATACAAATTTCTTCTTGAAAAATTCAGATAAAATTGAGAAAAACACGTCAAAAAGACCAATCCATAAAAGTTGGACTTCAATAACAATTCATATTTTGTACTCCTTGTGGTTTTGATTATGTGTCATTTTAGAAAGATATACACACATTAATGAAATATTTAATCACCATTACCTATATACGTAGACACAATTCAACTAATATTATAATATTATGTAAAATACAAATGGTTATCAAACATGAAAAATCATGAAATTTTGCATTAAATTTTGAAAATGTCATTTAATTTAAAATAACTAACCAAAACTGGATGGAGTATAGGATTTCTATTAGTATTGTTATTGTAGGTTATATGACTTTATCAATAATACATAATTTAGATTTGAACATTTATGACCATTGTTCCAAACTATTTTTAGTTTTTTTTTAATGTAACAATTTTGCAATCAATTGCTGAATTTTTAAAAATATCTTTTTCACCATATAAATACATAGTCCATTAAAAAAGGAAATATAAAATTTTTAATTTTGTCAAAAATATCTATATAAATACATAATCAACTTCTTAAAATCTTAAACTCTGTAATTTGTTTTAAAAATTACAAAATTCAAAAATTATATATTTTTAATTTTTAATTTGTTTAAATGAATTCAAATTAAACTATATATCAAATGAAATGATATTTGGTTAAGACCTCGAATTACTTAATGATTTACCTAAAATTTCAGCATAATATTGTTTAAATCCAAAATTAAATAAGAAAAATATGTCAAATTATAATTTGGTCAATAAACTTGAATTAAACTCTATATCAAACTAAATTTTGTTATGATCTCAATTTACTTAACATTTGCCTAAAATTTTGACAGTTAATATTTTTAAATCTAAAATTCTACTTAAAATATATTTAACCTAACATATACTTCTATATAACCCACAGCCTCATTTCATATTACCTACGCACAAAAATACACTTCCACAATTAAATCTACTATCTCTAAACGATGGTTCTAATAAATTTCATATACCTTAACCGTGTCAAACCTTTTAAAACTGCCTGGAAAATCTAAGTCACAGTTCTTTATAATTGGAAGCAGTTCACATCACAAGCCGGTAAGACCCAGCCTTAATTTCATCTTCGGAAAAATTCTCAATTTGATCTGACCATTTCTGATAAATCGTCCTTCTGAAAATTTTCTCGATGTTTTAATTTTATTCATATTTTCCTTCTATCCAAGGTCCATCACAAGCTTTCACACCATTGACAAACTCATTAAATTAATTGAACTCTTCCTAATTTCATGTGACTCTCCACCAAGATATGCATCGCTTGTAGATCAGTATCCTCTAATGCATAAGAACATATCAAAATAGCTACACAGTGGCCAAAATCAATGTTAAATCAAGCTGAATCTCAACTCAAAATTTTGAAGTTCAAAATAATAATAATAATTGAAAAATCGAGAATTAGATTATGGTACCTAGCCATTTTGAATTTTTCAAAATCAAAATCCAAAAACAATTCCCAGCAGAAGACATTGTCTATACAATAATCCAATGAAAATATTAGCAAGCAAAATAACACTAGAAAAATTAAACAATCCAAAAAATATCATGAATTATTGGAGTGTTTTCTCTCGTGTTTTGTTTCTATGATTCAACATGAAAATAACAAAGACAAAAAAAAAATTCATAATCTTCTCTATACCTTAAAGAAGAAGATGTAGAAAAATACGTTAACAGTTCATGTTCTTCTTGGCACTGTCCGAATCAAAAGGAAAAGTCCTCCAGCTTTTAAAATAGCCAATCCTCGTCTTTTAAAATTGCATACGAGAAAAGCAAGCCCTAGACCTTGGGGACAGGGGGAAATCTTTACCCATTATCATATGTGCTGTTTTTTAAAATACAAATGATACACAAACTTGAAAAATATGTAAAAACGGCAAAACGTTGAGCTTTGTCTACCATGTTGTTTTCTTAAAAATATAAAAAGACTGTGTTTTTGCTTCTGTCAACAAAATAAACGCTGTTTACGTTGAGGTTTGTGTTGCTGGTTATTAAGCGATCAAGGTTGATCTTGCATTTTTTTCTGCAACTTGAAGGTTTTTTTTGCATTTTTCACAAACTCTGTAATTTGTTTTTAAAATTAAATAGTTCAACAAATTATATATTTTCAAAATCGATTTAAAAATAAAAATTCCAATTAAAATATATATCAAATCAAATAAAAATTTGGTTAAGATCTCGAATTATTTAATGATTTACTTAAAATTTTGACATAGTATTCTTTACATCCAAACTTAAATAAGGAAATATGTCAATTTAGAATTTGGTCAATAAATTTGAATTAAATCCTATATCAAACAAAAACTTTTATGGTCTCGATTTATTTAAGATTTTCATTTCAACAGTTAATATTTTTTAAATCCAAAATTCTACATAAAATATATTTAACCTAATACATACTTGTATATAACCTACAACCTCATTTCATTTTATCTACGTATAAAAGCACACTTCCGCGATTAAAACTACAATTTCTAAATGATGATTTTAACAAATTTCACACACCTTAACCATGTCAAACCTTTCACAACTAGCTGGCGAATCCAAGTTAATGTTCTTCATATTTGGAAGTAGTTCACATCACAAGCCGTTATAAGACCAATTTTTTAATTATTCTTATTTTTTTTTCCAGGATTGTCTATAAATCTAAAATTTATAGAGTTTTGAAGGTTCAGAATGGTCAAAAACTAATAAAAACAACTTTAGTGACGATTCTATTTCTCAAGTGTAGCAATCACCTTCAATTATTTATATTCCCGAAGTATCTCATAAATACATTCAAATTTATAATTTCAAACTATTGTTTTATATCTAACTTATTAAAATAAAATCATTTTTAGCAAATATACTTTATCTTCATTTATGATTTACAGAGAATTTTATTATGTTTTATATGTTTTTCAAGATATTCATGAAGGATAATTATGAAATATAACGTTATCTCTACTAAACATGTTTTTAAATAGTGTAATTATTAAATATGTATTTAAACATTATAAAAATAATAGGTCCGATTTTACTAATTAATTAAAAACGAAAATGAAAAATAAAATCATATATATGAAACTTTTAATCAGATGATAAATGTAATTAAATAATATAGTACATAGAATAGTTTTGCAAACCATCAATTCAAATTTTGTAAATATACACAAAAATATAAATATATATATTTTGAAAATATTTCAACTAACAAAATAATGAAAAATGTATAAAAACTCAAAGTTAATAATAATAATAAATTTTTAATTTAAAAAGTAAATTATTAACTTTAAAAAAACTATTTTTTCAAAAACTTAGATCATGATATTTTTTAACTTGATAAAATGAAAATGTTAAAAATATTCAATATATATGTTACTCAATTATATATTCAGATAGGCTAGGTTTATTGTTTTTATAATTATGATTTTTTCAGTTTATACCATCAACATATATAAATAACTACAAGACAGTTAAATTAATTTATATATTATAATTATAAAAAAAAATTAAAAATAACTAATACAAAACAAGTTAAATAAAATGATTATTATATGTTAACTTTAGAAAAATGTAATTTTAATTATAAAAAATATAAATTAATATGATTATATTATTCATAAGAAAATAATTAAACATATATTTTTTTTTTTAAATTCCATCATTTTCCATCTTTAAGAATATAATCTAGTATAAATTATTTTAGATTATGTTTATCGGAAGAATATCGATCCGATTGGAAAGTGAAGAAAATTACGAAACAATGCAAAGAACACATCGAAATACACTTGAGAATTCAAAATTTAAAATTTAAAATGAACCATTGTAATAATTGAAAAAATAGTAGAATTATCTTTCTAACCCGACTATATTCTAATAGCTACGATTTAAACCCTGGCCATAATTAAGCAGTTGGATCATAAAAAAGTAATGTTACGTTGAAGTCGGTAGTATAGATCCAACGGCTCAAAATAATTCAATTGCACGCCAAGACCGACGACATAACTGAGTCTCGTCGTACCCAAGAGACTGATCTAACCCATTGTTGCTTATTTGGTTTTCTCTCTCTCTCAACTAAATCAATCTTGTGCAGAAACCAAAACCCTAGAAAGAATCCGAATGAACGAAGAAAGCTATCCCTTCAATTTGATCTGATGAATCCTCCTTTTCGAAAATTTTCTCTTTGTATGATTTGATTTGTTCCTTCTCGACAGATCTGAACATTTTATCTGTTGAAATTGTATTAGAATTGTTTCATAGTATTTGGGTCATTTCCTTATCTATATAATTCGAATATTAATATGCCTCAGTTTTATTATTTGTGTTATTGAATTCTCTTACAAGAAATTGATTCTCTTTGCACATGGCAGAATTTGATGTGACCTAAATTCTTTCAATGGCAACAAAGCTGTTGACTCTCACATGCATACAGAAAGAGAGATTCAGCGAGCGTTACCAAGAATTCTCGCGACTGCGATTTCCAGGGCGGTGTTCCTCATTTTGGGGATGACTTGCCCCTGGGATTCATGAAGCCCTCAACAATCCTCTGTCAATGTAAGCTTAGATCGCAAATTAAATATATGATTCTCCTTTTATTGTTTAGTTACAGCTGTTTCTGCGTAGAATTGATTGTATAAATTGTGGTGGAAATTGGGAATATAATTAGGTGGAGACAATGCATGGAGACGATCCAAGGCAAGTACAAAGAGCTCATCTTTCCTTGCCAATCGAATAAGCTCAAGTTCGTTATGACCCCTGGCTCTTGACCTATGATAAGCTTCTGGAAGAGAATGAAAATGAGCAAGATTGATTTGAAGATTCATGGTGAGTTTACTCATTAATCTATGATGATGATTTAGAGGTCTATTGAAGTACTTCCTGTAGTTCTGAGTGTTGAGATCAATCATTCAAGTGATAAGATATCTGTTTTTACTGTGGTTTAGAGTGATAAATCATGGGGCCAAGGAACTTCATTCTGGTGATAGAGTCTACTGTCTTTGCTCATAGCTGTCACGTCAAGGGAACATTGCTTTCCGAAGGAGGGGTAGGCAGAGAATCTCAGAAGCAAGAGGAGAAACAAAGTCACAAATAATCTAAGTGAGTTTTCAGTATCTTCTTTTTATGTCACTTAATGCGTACATGAGTCTAAATAGTTTGATCGTGGTTTCTTGGAAAGGATATGGTCTTTAATGGAAATGACTCTTAACAATGTTGGGACTTATTCAATTTTAATTAAGTTTTTGTCTCATGTCTGAGGTTATTTCTGTGATATGAGTGAACCAAGATCGAAACAAAATCACAAACAATCTAAAATGAGTTTTCAGTATCTGGTTCTCTTTTTTTTTTATGTAAGTTAATGCGTAAATGAAGTTTGATTGTGGTTAATCTTTAGTCTCATGGAAAGGATAAAGCCTTGGCAAAGATGGGTTCTTTGATGTAAATGAGTCTTACTATTGTTTGGATTTAATGAAGTTTTTGTCTCATGTCTGAGGTTATTTCAGGTACAGATCTGTGACATGAGTGAATGGGATTCCTGAAGGAACCAGAAGTCGATAGCTTGAATGAACAGGCTTGGAGAGAGCTCATCGAGGTTCTCTTTGCAATCACTATCTTTCGACAGGTATGCATTGGCTTTCCCAGAAAAGACTTTAATACTTTGAGACCACTTCTTCTGTGCCTAAGCTCTCTCATGTTCGTATTTTCCCTGTGGTTATTGTTTGGATTTATGAGCACTTACTCACTCTTTTTTGTGCCCATAAGAACACAGGAACCAAGACACAAACATGTTGTAGAACAGACTGTTCTGGGCTTATTGGCGACGCTCCATGGTAATGAAATTATCTCTTTATCTTTGTGCATTCTATAATGATATTAGACTACAGTTTATATAAACTTTGACTGGTTCTTGATGATGCAGGATAAAAGTGCCTTACCCTTTTCGATGGGGACCTCCAACATTTCATGCCGGTGAAGCTTTCGCTATGATGGCTGTTTCATTTGTTTCTCTTGTTGATGTTAGAAACTGAATTTCTCTCTTTTCTTCAACAACATACTTCATTCGTTTAGTTCACGTGTTCATGTTTGTCCTCTTGCGATTCATGTAAATAGTCCACAGGGGCTTACATTGCTGTTTCCTTCTTCTTGTGGATAATATCTTTTAAGTTTTGCCTGCTTTTTTGTGATTGATAGTATTATTGGTATCTGTTTTGAGGTTTAACAAGACCAGTGTGTTATCTTTTAGTTCTAGTGTTACCTCTATTATAGAAGACACTGCTCATACCTGTGATGCTATGTTGCTGATGATACATTGGTACGTTCCTCTTACAGGTAAATGATCTTGGCGACAACATTTGCTGCAAATTTTGTGAAGTATGCATTCTTTCCCTCTTACAGGTATACGTTCCTCTCGTTCCCTGTTTCTCTTTCTCTCACTCTCTGGTGCCTCATAAGTCCCTCTTAGTATATCTATGGTTGCTTTCACAATAGGATTCCTTTCAGCTATGTTTCTTATTTTTCTTATATCTCAATAGGTTTCCTCTGTGAAGTGTGTCCCTCATTCCATAATCTAAATGAACTTGTGCTATCCTAGTCACCGAGCTAAACAACTGGTTCGTCCTAGAATCGAGGTAATCTTAATTACCTCTCTAAGTCCCTGCTGGTAGAACACCAATGAGCTCGTCCCTGTTTAATGGATAACTCGGTTTCTAGTCTATGAGCTCGTCCCTGTTTAATGGATAACTCGGTTTCTAATCTTAATTACCTTTCTGAAATTTCCATGAGTTTGTCCCACTACTTTGAATAATTCGGTTTCCTAGTCTTTGAGCAATAATCAAATGCCTCCAAATGAGGTAATCTTAATTACCACTCTAAGTCCATGTTGCCATAATACAAAGTAAGCTTGTCCCTGTTCAGTGGATAACTCAGTTTCCTAGTCATCGAGCTTTAAACAAATGCCTCGTCTTATAATCAAAAGTAATCTTAATTACCTTTCTGAATTGTCCATAAGGTTGTCCCACCGCTTTCAATGCTTCGGTTTCCTAGTCTCTGAGCTTTAGTCAAATGCCTGTAAATGAGGTAATTTTAATTACCTCTCTAAGTCCCTGTTGCCATAACACAAGTTAGCTTGTCCCTATCCAATGAATAAGTCGGTTTCCTAGTCACCAAGCTTTAAACAAATGCCTCGTCTTATAATCAAAGGTAATCTTAATTACCTCTCTAAGTCCTTGTTGCCATAAGACAAAGTGAGCTTGTCCCTGTTCAATGGAGAACTCGGTTTCCTAGTCACCGAGCTTTAAACAAATGCCTCGTCTTATAATCAAAGGTAATATTAACTACCTCTCTAAGTCCATGTTGCCATAACACAAAGTGAGCTTGTCCATGTTCAATGGATAACTGGTTTCCTAGTCACCAAGCTTTAAACAAATGCCTCGTCTTATAATCAAAGGCCATCTTAATTACCTTCTGTCCCTGAGGTTGTCCCACCGTGGTTTCCTAGTTTCTGAGCTATAATCAAATGCCTCAGAATGAGGTAATTTTAATTACCTCTCTAAGTCCCTGATGACAGAGCACAAATGAGCTTGTCTTATAGTTTCCTAAAATGTCTCGTCCTTGATGCCAAACTGGAAATGAGGAGATTGCATATGAGGTTCTACTACCTCTTTTGGATACATCCCCGATGCTTGAGATCCTAGTCACTCATGAGAAAGAAAACGGAAAAAATGTAAAGGAGCCTGTCCTGGTTGCAAATGTCTTGTCCTAGTATCGAGGTAATTTAAATTACCTCTTTGAACTATCCCTAGTGCAAGAGTGCAAATAAGCCTGTCTCGGTTGAATAACTCGGTTTACTAGTCACCCAGCTATAATAATGTCTCGTCAAATACGAGGTAATCTTAATTACCTCTTGAAATGTCCCTGGTGCCTCAACGTAAATGAGTTTGCCTCATGTTTCCTACTGACTGAGCTATAAACAAATGCCTTATCTAAGCATCAAGGTAATTTTAATTACCTTTTTGTAACACGTCCCTATTGCCTTAATACAAATGACTCGTCCCTGTTCTATGGATAATTCCGTTTCCTAGTCACCGAGCTATAATCAAATGCCTCGTCTGTGATGACATGATGCTATACTAAAAACAAAGGTAGTTTTAATTACCTCTCTTAACTGTCGCTGATGACAGAATGTAAATGAACTTGTCCCTCGGCTTCATGTTCCCTCAGCTATAGTAAGCAAATGCCCGTCCTAGAATCTGAGATAATTTTAATTACCTCTCTTAACTGTCGCTGATGACAGAATGTAAATGAGCTTGTCCCTCGTCTTCATGTTCCCTCAGTTATAAGCAAATGCCTCGTCCTAGAATCTGAGGTAATGTAAATTACCTCTCTTAACTGTCGTGATGACAGAATGAAAATGAGCTTGTCCCTTGTCTTCATGTTCCCTGGGCTTATAAGCAAATGCCTCGTCCTAGAATCTGAGGTAATTATAATTACCTCTCTTTAACTGTCCCTGATGACAGAATGTAAGCAAATGCCTCGTTCCTCGGCTTGAGCTTGTTCCTCTGCCTCGTTCCTCGGCTTGAACTTGTCCCTCGGCTTCATGTTCCCTGAGCTATAAGCAAATGCCTCATCCTGAATTTGAGGTAATTTTAATTACCTCTGTTGACTGTCCCTGATGACAAGATGTAAATGAGCTTGTCCCTCGTCATCATGTTCCCTGAGCTATAAGCAAATGCCTCACCCTTGAATCTGAGGTAAGTTTAATTATTACTCAGAAATGTTACTAATGCCAGAACTTGAACGAAGTTGTCCCACGGATTCCTATCATCGAGCTATAAACAAATGCCTCCTAAAAACAAGGTAATCTTAATTACCTTTTTGAAAATGTCCCTAATGCTAAAACATAAATGATTCTCTCTCTGGAATTCCTGAGATCCTAGTCACTCAAGGGAAAAGAAAAACAAAAAGAATATCTTTGATGCTAGAATGCAAATGATAAGGCTGTCTCACCTTTTTTGGACTACTTGCCTGTCACTTAGAATTACTCGGTTCTAAGTGTATGGGTATTATGAGATGAGGTAAGCTTAAACAAAAACAACAGTTTCATGATGAATCTCTAAAAGTTTGTGTAACACCCGTCTCATCCTCACTCGAGAACGGCATGCCACGAATCTTAATTTACTCCACAAGTAACCTCAAATTTAAATAAATTTCCTCTTATTAAATAATAAGCAATAATCCAAAAAATCCAATAACCGAAATAAACCAAAAGAAATCGTAAATCAAATGTTTAAAATAAAAGTATAAAAATAAATCTTGAAAATATCCCAAAGCACCCGATTCATTGAGAATCCATCTACTCGTCAGTCTCACCTGAAAAAGATAAGGAAGAGGGGTGAGTAACAGGGGAGTCACTCAGTGAGGTAAGGATGCTATAACGCACAAAACGTAGTTTTGGTCATAGCACACCAACTATAGAAAAACTAAACATGAACAATCACGGCACCTAAAACACCCAAACATATACATCATTGGTCCTATGTGACGATTTAAGTGACCCTCCGCACCCTCCCACCAAGAGGTCAGCATGGAATAAGTGTTCAACGGCACTGCCACTGGGATGATTTATACGATCTCTGAAAGTACTGGACAACAGATCGACTGAGCTGCCGGTACCGCTTCTCACACAATCGCCGCAAGTCGCAACTACAGAACTCGTGCCTGTATTCGCTAGTATAGAACTCCTGCCTGCACTGATACCGAACTCCTGCCGGTACCCCCAGAACTCTCTAACGTCTAAGATGCTCGACTTTATATATAATATATAGTTATATATACATACATAATATATAAAAAACAATTATCAGCTTTAAATTGCACAATAAATTGGGTTGAATCATCTATATTCCTACCTCCAATTTAACAACAAATCTACCTAGACTCGATCAGAGAAGATGGATAACATTTAGTTGTAAATTCTATTTAAAGCGTTTTATACGAAAATACGGCTCTTGTTGTGGAATAACCATCACCTTAGCTAAACTGGTTGATATCTGCGACTTCTGAACTCTGGTTGCTCAAACGGATGCTAAATCTGAAATCAGCACGAAAATCGATTGAGAACCGCCTTCGAATGACGAAAAACGAGTGTCGGGTCATCTGGTCAAAGTCAACAGAAAAGTCAACGGTCAAAGTAACCGGTCAACGGTCAAAGTAACCGGTCAACGGTCAAACCAGTTAACTGGATCAGAACCTGACTTAACCTGACCCGGACCAAAATTGAATTAAACCCAAACCGAATTGAATTAAACCGGTCGGTTGACCAAGTCAATGAGTTGACCAAGTCAACGAGTTGACTCTGCGAGTTGACTTACTGAATTGACTCGCCGACGACATAAAGATGCGGCGGCGGCTTACTGGAGACGATGGCGGTCAACAGCGACGGAGAAAGTCAACGGCGGATCTTTAGATGGCGATTTCAGGCACGTCTGAAGGCGGATTTTCACGATTTTGGTGTCTACGGACTCGTCTCATTGCCCTGAATCCGATGCTGGTCATAGATTTTCGAGATTACAAACAAGTAAAAATTTATGGTTCATTTATTAAACGTTGACAGAAAAACTTGAAAAAAACTGATTTCTGAAACTACTTATGATGGAAAAAGGGTGATAATACAGAATCACCTGACTCCTCTCTCTCTCTCTCTCTCTCTCTCTCTCTCTCTCATGGCTTGGGTCGTTACAATTCTCCCCAACTTGTGAGGAATTCATCCCCGAATTCAAGTCCCGACCGCCCCTACCAGTGGGCCCCCATGTACTCTCACTAGGCCCATGGGCCGGCCCACCCCTGTCCAACGGTCGGTGTGTTAATCGGGACGTTCGAAAGTCATGATATACTATCCCTACAATCACCACATGATCATTCCCCGTGTTTTGGCCTCACTCACACGGTACTGCGAATGACTTCCCGGTAGGTCACCCATCCTTTGACTACTGCAGCTCAAGCATGCTTAACCCTGGAGTTCTCTCTGGATGGGCAACCGAAAAGGTAAATGCACTTTGGTAACATAGGTAGCCAAATCAATTCTTTTAACCTCTCCACATAAGTTTCCATATACCAGAAATGGGATGTTACAATTCACCCCTATTCAAAGCACGCAACGTCCTCGTTGCGAACCCACACTAGTCACAGAACGCCTCCCAGGTCAGTACTGGGACGGCTAACCAGCTCTGATACCACTTATAACGCCCTGACCGCCCCTACCAGTGGGCCCCTATGTCCTCTCACTAGGCCCATGGGCCGGCTCACCCCTGTCCGACAGTCAGTGTGTTAACCGGGAGGTTCGAAAGTCATGATATATTATCCCTACAATCACCACATGACTGTTCCCCATGTTTTGGCCTCACTCACACGGTACCGTGAATGACTTTCCGGTAGGTCATCCATCCTTTAACTACTGCAGCTCAAGCACGCTTAACCATGGAGTTCTCTCTGGATGGATAACCGAAAAGGTAAATGCACTTTGGTGACATAGGTAGCCAAATCAATTCTTTTAACCTCTCCACATAAGTTTCTATATACCAGAAATCGGGATGTTACAATTTGTTTTTCCTTTTTCTATTTCAGGTATGTGAATTTATAGTTTGCTCGATCTGTGATGTTTTATTTCATGATCAAGTCTAGAGATACATTTGTTTCTAAAGCTGAATATTTTTATGTTGTTTTTTTTATGCAGGTACAATCGAGTAGTAAACAAATATACTGATGTACTCCTCTGATTTCCAAAGATCAGCAAAAGAATTTCAGGTTATTTTTTTTCCAATTTTCTTATGAGTTTTAGGTTATATTCATTTAACTCCTTAAAAATGATAATATTGCTTTTACTTTTAGTTTCTCTAGTTCTAGTAAGAATTATTTATAGAAGTTTGATATGTGTTGCTTGAGTTATGATAAAATTTCCTTTATTTTACTTTGCTGAATCCCAATTTTTTATTTGAATATTGTTTTTATTTTCTTGTGTATATATCTATGTTGAATTTATCGCTTACTTTGCTTTGTAGTTCGAATCATGCGATGGTAACATACTTTGCTCTCATAATAAAAAAAAAATGATTGTTGAGTGCGTAGAAAAGCTATCACTGTAACTTTTTCAGGTGAGAGATGTTTAGCTTTTAATGTGTTTTTGTCATATTAGTAATGATGTCTGTGTGGGATTGATTTCAACATGATTTCTTTTAGTTTTGTCATCTGTTCTTCAAATATGCGTGTTAGTTTTTTTTATATTCTTTTGGTGGTGCTATTCTATACGTTATTTGTATTACCTTTAATCCTTTTTGTATGTTTCTCGTCTCTGTTATATATGTTTTTGCAATGTGCCGGCTAACTTAACACTTCTTTACTTGCTATACTTATAGTTCTTGTTTGTCAATTTCACGATTTCCTTATTACATTGTTTTTTTATGATTGATGATTTCTACATCATTTCCTTTAGTTTTGTAAATCTTTTGGCATATGTTTTTAATTATGTTTCATGTTAGTCATTTTAGTTTCATTCTTGTTATGGTCTTGGTGCTATTCTTGTTTTGGTCGCCTTGGTTATTTGAGACTGGGCCAGACTTTAATGAAATCGTAGATGTTGTAATTTATGTTGCAAACATCGTCATATAAAGTTTTTTGCCTATAACTTGTTTCTGTGTTTTTTTCTCTATAACATATGTTTATAGATGGATGTGATTGGTAAATTTAATGCTTCTAACTTGCTATACTAAGAGTTTATGTTTGTCAAAATGTGCTGGAGATACGATTTCATGAGAGTATAAGTATTAGTCAGTGTTTTCCTTTTTCATATGTTTGCATTCATATCATTTAGAGTTTATTGTTAAGTTCAATGATCTTCTACTTGCTATAGTTTTGTTAGCTTTTGTGTGTTCAAGTTTCATGTTATAATTAATCATGTATCGTTATTTTTCTTGTATGAAATCATGTCTCATTATTTGCATCATAAGTTTGTGGTAAAATAGAGCTATAAGTTAACACTATATTTAGGTGAACCTCAGAGAGGTACAAGGGGGAGCTTACTGCTTCCACAGTTTAACAGTTTCAGGTAAAGGTGGCGTAGCATTTGAAGATCATTGCAATTGTTGCAGGTCCAAGGAAGCATAAAAGCGCCTAAACAATAAGTATGGCTACGCCGGAAAGTGCAGAGGTGACATCTAACGTGAAGATCCTCTGGCTCAGTGAGGTAGCATCTCCTGCAAGCAGAAGTTCGAGACTGCAGCCAAACCTAGAACAATGTTGCAATCAAGAACAAGAGCGCATAGAAACTAAAGACTCTCGGTTTCTTTCTTGAGAGAGAGAGAGAGAGAAACCTTGTCTTTCTTCTTTAGGGAGTACTACAAGAGTGTTGTTTGTTGAAGATGGGTCAGGGACTGTTTGTGAATATATCTTTTGATCAGAAGATCCCGCGTCGTCGATCTTTGTGATGGTGATGAAACTGGCCTTGCAAAATGGACTTCTTTCTTTCTGAAACCTGCAGATAATAGTTGCATCATGACAATATCTGTATATTAGGAGTTAATTTAGGAAGGCTTAGTAAGGAGAAGATAACTTACCAAACGGTCTAGCCATTGCTGGATGCACGAATATCAAAAGCGGTGGCCCACAAGGAAGAATGCCTCTGGTAGAACTGAACTCCGTCGTGCATATTGCACAAGAAACCTTCGCAGAAATCATCTTAGTTGCTTCGGTCTCTTCTACTCTTGAGTCTTGAGTCGGGTTTGGATAAACTCATCTCGATTCTTGCTTTGGTTTTGGACTTTTTGGTTTCAGATTGGAGTTTTTTATCAAATAAATTTAAAATTTCACATAAATTTAGAGATTTTAAATTGATTTTTATTTTTCAATTAAACAGAGTTGGAAACGAACAAAACTTTCGAAATTATGTAACTTATTAATATAAACGAAACCAATATACAAGCATTTCAGAAGATATGAGTAACGTTTTTAAGAATGAGCACTTGAATACAACCAAAATACTTTTTTCTTTTTATCTTAAAGTACAAACCTTGGAGATTACATAGACCACAAAGCTGTTAAGAGTTGCCAAGTATATTATTACCACACATGATTTCAGTTTACCTAAGCATACAATCAGAAACCAATTAGACAATATTACAAGATAGTGTTTGGTCTTTTATGGAGGTGTGCAAATACATAAACATTCCTTCAGCTCCCCTTGGCGTCCTTTACTCAGCTCCTCCGATTAGCCTGGACGATCAATTTCATTAACCAAAATCAATACAACAATGCGGGAACGAGTATTAAAATAGACATGTCAGAGATTCATTGACAAACTGCCAACTATTGTCTACCACAAGTTAGCAAAATGCGTAATATAAAAGAGTTGAAACGAACGTGTGAGAGCTTTAAATTGATTTTTTTTTTTTAGCTTTAATAAAAAACAATGGACTGAAACAAAAAGCCTCAACTGGTTAAGAAGTAGAGAACACTAACGAACACAAGAAACTAATTACAGTTATCAATCATATTCCACTAGAGACCAGAAGGTTATCTGAATGAAAGGAAACAGAGGCTCCCTGTTACTGTAAGACCTTCTGATCACACAAAAGATTGGCAAAGACCAAAATAAATTTCAGAAGAACAAGAATTCTTATAGAGACAAAGACTCTTGCTCATTTCTTGTGACTCCTTTCTACAAATCTAACATTTTTAATCCTATATGTAGGGTTTTTTGTTTTGGACCTTTTGATTCAGATTGGGGTTTTGATCAAATAAATTTGAAGATTTTAAATTGATTCTTCTTTTCCAGCTCAATTCGATTTCAGGATGGGATCAGTTAATTTCAGTTTGGATATGCCTTAGTTTTATTAGTTTACGAAAGAAGCCTAACACATATCTAGCTATGATACGGATGTTGTGGAACAAAAACAAACCCTTATAAAGCTTCAATAACAATGGCTTTCGAAGCCGTTGAATGTATGCAATTAGAATCTTTACTTTTATGCAGAGGTTACAATTGATATAATAAGTGAAAAACTTATAGAAAAAGATAACTTAAATTGAGTTCTTGAATTTTCAAGATAATTGATTCAAATTCAGTTCGTAAGCGTGGATCCAACACAAAGCTAACAACAACAATCTGAATTACAGAGAGGGTCGAATTATATAAAATCGGGACATAGATGAGGAAAACCAAAGATGAAATCGAAAGAGAGGTAAAAGAGGAAAAAACCTAATTGTAGTAAAGCTCGAGACCCATGCCATCGTGAATCTCATAGTCCTTGAGAGTGATATGATCCTTGTAGATGTTGTACCACTTTTGAATTCGAATCTTCTCGGCTCGTGTACCGGTCTGTGCCGCCACAAGCTTTTTCAGATCACCGATCGTGTCATCTTCGTTGCACTTAACCCTTACTTTCTTCCCCAAACGATCGTTGAGCACCACTTCGATCATCTTCGGTCTTTGTGGAAGTAGAAACCCTAGCCTTCAATTTGGAAGCGGAGAAAGATAAAAGTAGGTGTCGTTGGGGATCGAAGAGATGAGATTTGGTTTATATAGAAAAGTATATTTTTTTGACCGACTAATAAAAGTTTAATATTTATTTTTGTGGAAAATTCTAAGCGAAGTTTTGTCCTTCTTAAAAAGAGAAATTGGAAACTAGATATTTGCCCGCCGAGTTGACTATATTTTTAGAGAATGCATGCTACAAAATAGGATTAATATTCTAAAATACCACAATTATAAGTTTTGACGAGCAAAATACATTTGAAAGAAAAAAATGAACAAATATAATATTCACAAAAAAAATTACTATTCTATCTTGAGTTGATTACAGTATAGGGCATTTTTAACATCTTTTCTTTCTTTCGTTTTTTTGTCAACCCTCTTTCATTAAAACTAGGAAATTATTACACAAGCCATTTTACAGTACTAGGATAGCTTAATCTCCTGGTCTTTTTAGCGAAGCTGTCTACTACATTTAAAATGCTTCTTGGAGCATACATAAAGTTATAAAACAACGACTTAGCTAATTTGCTAATATCGTGAAGATAGATACTAAGCCTTAGACAACATAAATATCCATGACTTTGAGTATTAAGGGCTTGTAAAGCTTCGTATAAAGTTTTGCAGTCGCCCACGAAAGTGACATTGTTATAGTTTAAAACTTTTAGCCTTTGGACCGCCTGAAATAGAGCTTCACATTCTGCCTCCATTGGTGTTGAAGTGGGATGAATTGAGGAGTAACCCTGCAGTAGTTGAATGCCTTCTTTGCTATATAAGGACCATCCAATTCCTGCTTTTGCAGAGGGTGAACTCCATGAAGCATCCACCAGACACGTATAATCTCTACTTTTACCAAGAATATTCGACAATGACAGCGCTGAAATGTGGTTCGGAGGATATAATTGTTCAGAATTTGAGTTCAGAGCCTCATTCCATAGCATGTGATCAGACCTCGCCATATTTATGATATGGATTATGTGTTCTCTTCGATTTTGGAAAATGAGGAGATTTCGGGCTTTCCAGATTCTCCAAAGAAGGAAGTAGGGAAGTATACTTCGAGATGGTTGTTCTGTACCGGTGAGGAGCAGTTGAATATTTTGAAGCAGACTATTTTGCTGCATGAGTTGTCCAATGTTGTAATCTCCAAGTGATAGTTCCCATACTTCCCGTGCTATTCTACAATGGAAAAGCAGATGATTAATGGATTCATCAGAGTCTCCACACATCTGACATTGAGGATCAATTTTAATTTTCCTTCGGAGTAATGTAGAAGCTACAGGAAGACTATCATGCACAATTCTCCAGAGGAAAAATTTTAGCTTTGGGGGTAGTGTAAGAGCCCATAATGCCTTACAAATTATCTGAAAGTCTTGTGGATAGTGAGGTCTCGCCTGAGCATCAGCTTCCTCTGCAATGTGTTTCTGAACATAATATCCCGATTTAACGGAATAATTACCGNTCATGCACAATTCTCCAGAGGAAAAATTTTAGCTTTGGGGGTAGTGTAAGAGCCCATAATGCCTTACAAATTATCTGAAAGTCTTGTGGATAGTGTCTCGCCTGAGCATCAGCTTCCTCTGCAATGTGTTTCTGAACATAATATCCCGATTTAACGGAATAATTACCGTCCTTTGTGTATGACCAAGAGAGGACATCCTTTACCTGTGTACAGCTTGGTCTGATTTGGAGGATCAACGGGATATGTTCGGCCTTGACAATGTGTTGCAACTTGGAGATATCCCACTGACTCGTACCCGGGAGAAATAGTGAGTTGACTGTGATATCAGGGAATCGTAACGCTCCTGGTCCCTCTGCTGGAGCTGGAGGATTCAATGGAAGCCAGTTATCCTTCCAAACTCGAATACATTGTCCGTCACCTACTAGCCAACAATGACCGTTGTTTATTAGGTCTTGGGCTTTAACGATACTTTTCCATGCATAGATTGATGTTGGATAGCTAGAAGCTTCCAGAAAACTTGTTTTTCGGAAATACTTNAATGACCGTTGTTTATTAGGTCTTGGGCTTTAACGATACTTTTCCATGCATAGCTTGATGTTGGATAGCTAGAAGCTTCCAGAAAACTTGTTTTTCGGAAATACTTGGCTTTCATTACTTTTGCAAGCAATGAAGAGGGCTGAGTCATTATACGCCATGCTTGCTTTGCTAGTAAGGCTATATTAAAGAGATGCAAATCTCTTAAGCCAAGTCCCCCATCAGTCTTAGAGTTCGTAAGCTTGTTCCAAGCTATCCATGGAAGTTTGTTCTTTTCTTTAATGGAGGACCACCAGAAGTGTCTCATTACTTTAGTAATCTCATCTATGATTCCTTTTGGAAGTAGAAAACAGGACATGGTATAAGTTGGAAGGGCAGTTATAACTGCTTTGAGAAGCACCTCTTTGCCTGCTTGTGAGAGAAAACGATTGTACCAACTGTCCATTTTATTCTCTACTCTTTGTTTCACATATTGAAACACATCCTTACGTTTCCGACCTATTTGTTCGGGCAAGCCAAGGTATCTACCTAAACCACCAATTTTTGTGATACTAGTTAGACTAGTAATAATGTTCATAGTGGCTTGATTCGTACCTTTACTGAAGGTGATTGCCGACTTGCTGTAATTAATGGCTTGACCTGAAGCTTTTTGGTATTGATTGAGAACTTCAAGAAGCTTATTACATTCTGCTGTTGTGGCTTTACAGAATAATAAAGAGTCATCTGCAAAGAGTAAGTGAGAGATAGTGGGACCAGACCTTGATGCTCTATAACCATGCAGCTGTTTATGCAGAATTTTTTGCTTCAGAAGTCTAGACAGCCCCTCCGTACATAATAAATACAAATAAGGAGAGATGGGGTCACCTTGACGGATGCCTCTCTGAGGAGTGATTTTCTGAGAAGGTGATCCATTAATGAGCACCGAGTAGGAGACTGAAGTGATACAGTTCATAATCTAATTTCTCCATTGATCATTGAATCCCATTCTCTGCATCACTGTATGTAAAAATTGCCACTCAACCCTATCAAAAGCTTTAGAGATATCAAGCTTAAGCGCCATATAATCGTGCTTAAGATGCTTCGTATGCATGGAGTGCAGTAACTCATGTGCTATTAGAACATTATCTGTAATAAGTCTTCCCGGAATGAATGCAGATTGATTATCAGAAATTATTGTATTCAACCATGGTTTCAACCTATTTGCCAGAATCTTGGAGATAATTTTATATGCAACATTAGTGAGGCTAATAGGCCTATAGTCTTTAACCATGTCCGGGGAAGTGGTTTTGGGAATTAGACAGATATGAGTGTGGTTCATTTCAGGATCAAGATAATTGTCAGTGAAGAAAAGACGGACGTAAGAACACACACCTTCTTTAATTGTTTGCCAATGATTTCTGTAAAATCCTGCACTCATTCCATCAGGTCCTGGCGCCTTGTCTGGATTGATAGAGAACACGGCACTTTTGATTTCCTCCTCGGTAATTGGTTTAGTGAGATCTTCATTAATCGTCGGAGTAACGCTTTGAGGGATTCCATTAAGCAGATCCTGCGCGAGAGAACACCCAGTAGACGAGAATAATGTAGTAAAGTAACTTACAATCTCAGCTTGAACATCATCTGGTTTAGTGAATATAGCTCCTTGTTCATTATGTATATGTAAGATTCGATTGTAAGCCCTTCTTTGTTTCGTCTTAGAGTGAAAGTATCTAGTGTTCTTATCACCTGCCTTCAGCCAAAGGACTCTGCTTTTCAATCGCCAAAATTCTTCCTCCAGACGATATTGATGATGAAGCTGTGATTTAAGATGATTAATGTATGCATAATCAAGCAATGGAGCTTCATAAGCAATGTGAATTTGCTGCTTAAGCTCTTGAATTCTCTTGAGAGAATTTTGATTATTCTGGCTTTTCCACCTAGCTAAAGCAGCTCTACACTTAGAAAGTACCTTACGGAATTGGTGAGGAGGTATAGAATTGCATTCATTTCGCCACACATGGGAGATAAGTTGTTGAACCTCCGTATTGTTCCTCCATCTATTGTCGTATCTGAAAAGACTGCAACTCTTTTTGTAATTAACTTCAGTATGCACAATCATGGGCCGATGATCTGAGCCATTCCATGGGAGCAGCTGTACATAAGCAGAGGGGAACATGTCTAACCAATGACAATTTGCAACTGCTCTATCTATGTGAGTTCTAACAGTATGATTATGTCTAATACCAGCCCATGTAAATTTTCCTCCAATACGCTTTAAATCATGGAATCCACAGGAAGATAACATTTGTCGAAATAGGGAGAAGGAACTTTCTGACCTTAAAGGGCCTCCTTGCTTCTCAGAGTTGTCTTTGATATCATTAAAGTCGCCGAGCATAAGACGAGGTCTTTCCTCATAGAGACCTGCAGCAGCCGAAGCAATTAACGAGGACCACATTCCGTCGCGATACTTTTTAACTGGGTTTCCATATATATAGGAGAAGCAAAAAGATTTTACACCTTCAGAAACAGACATATCTGTTTTGTACAAGTTCGGAGAACCCAAAAAGTTCAACTTGATGGTGTCATTCCAAAAAATTGCCAGACCACCACTATTACCACTAGGAGGTATGTCTACCAAGTGACTAAAGCCGAGTTCTTTATTTACAGATTCTACAAACTGGGAGCTTTGTTTTGTTTCAACTAAACAAATAATATCAGGTTTAAAAGACTTCCTGATATCTTTGAGGTACGGAATTGCCGAGGAGCTCCCTAACCCTTGACAATTCCAATGGAGAAGCTTCATGGCTGCTCTGGTGGTTTTGAGGGAACCACCAACCCTTGCGCTTCAGGAGGAGTTAATATTTGCTTTTTAGTTTGAGGAGTGACCTGCTGCTGGTCCAGCTCTGTACTCTTTCTCTTGGTACCTATGTCAACAGTTTGCTCTTCCAACATTTGAATTTGCATAATCTCCTTGTTTGCATCTTCAGTAATCATCATGGGAGTCTGACCTGAAGATTGTCCTTCTCCACTTGTTGTTGTAGGAGGTTCGGGTAAGGTTAGTTCTTGCCTCGTATCCAATTGCTTCATTTGGAAAGTATGTGTCTCCANTGTCAACAGTTTGCTCTTCCAACATTTGAATTTGCATCATCTCCTTGTTTGCATCTTCAGTAATCATCATGGGAGTCTGACCTGAAGATTGTCCTTCTCCACTTGTTGTTGTAGGAGGTTCGGGTAACGTTAGTTCTTGCCTCGTATCCAATTGCTTCATTTGGAAAGTATGTGTCTCCATATTCGGTGCTTTTGGACAATGATCAAAACTGTGTCTCAAGCTGCCACAATTCGTGCAGAATTTGCGGAGGCCATAGTAACGAAACTCCAATTCAATTGGCTCCGTATTCTTCATAATTTCCACCTTTCGTGCGAGTGTAATTTCTGCATCCACCTCCATATGAACTCGAACCCAGACTTCAGCAGCTCGATCTTGAGTAGGTTGAACTATTTGCACTTCTTCAAGAGAACCCAGTTTTGAGGCAATACTCTCCACTATTTGCTCCCACCGATACATGTTGGGGAGGTTGAGAATCTGTACCCAGAAGGGTATGTGACGTAGAAAGGTAGGGGATTGATGCTTATTCCACCGATCAATTGCAACCATCCAACCTTTGAAGTTGTAGGGGGCATTCTCCAGAACAGTAAGAAGATGATGTTCAGAACGGAAGTAGAAATTGACAGTATCATCATCGTTCACCTGTGCTTCCACTCGTCCATCTAGATTCCAAGCTTTGGGAAGCGTTAGTGACATGCTTGTTGGATTTTGATGCTGTTGATTTAACCCTTTCACAACAAGACAGAGATTATGGTCGCGATCAAAATGTTGTTGAGCATCTTCATTAACCGACCAAGTTTCTTTGTCAGCACCGATCTTCAGTCCTTGGAAAGCCTTCCATAATTCCTTCTGATAGTTCATTTCGAAATTAATTCCAAGGGGCTTTCACTGATCTATGATGAGAGGATAAAGATTGATAATTGTTTAAGGATTTAAACCAGACTAGCTGGATAATTGAATCGAACGAAGTCGAAGAAAAAACCCTAGAAAGGGGAAAGTTTAATCGCCTCGAGAGAGAGGACTTTTTTAACATCTTTTCTTTCAAATTATACATTTTATAGTATTGAGGCACTTTTTAACTGTACAAACTAAAATAACCTAATAATATCTTTAGATTTAATAAAGACAACTCTAATACAACGGAAAAATGGTATATAATATAGTGTTTTTTATCTTCAAATCAAACGGTAAAACAGATGATGCAACACTGTTTATAAAATACTAAAAATTAAAATATTTTTTTTATTCTAATTTTTAATAAAAATATATATTTAAATTATTATTTATCAGTTAATTATATTTTAACATATAGTAATAAGAAAATTAATTAAAAATATAAATATATACTATAATAAAGACTAATTAAAATATTAAAAATATAAAATTACATAATTAAAGCTAAACATACATAAAATTGTATAATTTAAATTAAACATAGATAAAATTATATAATTTAAATTAAACACAAATAAAATCACACACACACAAAATTACATAAATAAAATCAAACACACACTTGCAAGATATAAATTTAACAATAATCTAATAAAATCTAGGAAAATCATTTCCATCTCCGCTAAGCAAATTAGAGTACTGGGAAAATTTTTATTGCTCGCTTGGTGATTTCGGGTTTTCATCTTGAGCTTCTTGAACTTGATATGCCCGATATTGAGATCCATGATATTGGCTTTGAGAACCTTTCTCCATGTTTTTCATATTTGGTTATTGGTGCTCCTTTTTTTAGAATCATTGCTCTTTCATTTTCAATATATGCACGTTTTGCTGGATCGGTTATAGAACTCAAATTCGCAAGTAACATTTTACGCTCATGTTTTTTTCTTTGTAACTCAATTTTCTATCTTTTAATTTCTTTTCTTTCAGAAGTACCTTTAACCATAGCTTTTAAAAGCTTATCTTTTTGCTCCATCATTTGTTTAAATTGTTCATCAGAGTATTTTTTTTTTTTTTTTTCACACCCATTGGTCTGTTTGATAACTTACCAGCCGATTCTTCACTATTTATATTTAAATCGAATGAATTCATACCAAAGGATGGCGATGACTCATATTGGATTGATGAAGACGATTTGGCATTACGACTTTCTTCTGAGAATGCGATGGCTCTATTGCTGTTGTTATTTGAAAATTTCTCAATACCTTTAAGGATAGGCCAGACATGATAAAATCTAAACCCTTTCTTGTATTTTGGATCTTGTGTTAATAACATCTTCGCTTGGTTTAACTGATTTAATATTAACAAATAGAAAAAATGTAAATTAAGTTAGTAAGCGAAAAAAATTAATAAAGATAGAGTAAACACAAACAATCTAGCTATATATATATATATATATATATACACTTACATTGTCTTGTTCAGAAGCACCGCTATGATTTTTTATTTTCAATCTGGTTAACGCATCCCCTCAGTTTGGGGACTGCAGAAAGAATGGTCGTCATTCGAGTTTGTAAAGATCTTCTCGGTCTTGGTTGGGTAAGAGAAATCTCAGATTTTTCATATTCGGTTTGAAATCTTGCCCAAAACTGATCGCCAGATTGATTTATCGCTATAATTGGATTTTGAGAAACATCAAGATACACATGGCATAAATGTTTATCTTCTTCAATAGAATATGACTGAGAGCGAGTTGAGGTCATTTTAGAAAGAATATAAATGGTAAGAAAAGGAATTAGTGATGGTCTGATCATTCAACGAGAAGTATACATTTTATAGACAAGTGAAGGCAAAAGCAATGGTTACATCTTGGCGACCAAAAATTCAATGGCTAAGATTTTTTCGTATTTTTCTAACATAGTTATAATTGATGTAAAGATGATTAGACTTATCAATGCAACAGCGAGATTTCGGTCAACAAATTATTAATGGGAAAAGTTATAATACGGGTTATTATATAGCTGATGGTATATATCTAAAATGGTCTACTTTTGTTCAAACAATTCACGATCCATGTGGTCCCAAAAAGTAATTATTTTCCAAGAGACAAGAAGCTTGTAGAAAAGACGTGGAACGTGCATTTGGAGTATTACAGTCGAGATTTGTAATTGTGGTCGAACCAACACGTTTTTCGAGTAAGAAAGCATTACATGATATAATGACAACTTGTATCATAATGCATAATATGATCATAGAGGATAAATGTGATGTTGATGCAACATTGGAGAACAAACAGAAGTCTCAGCTGCAGAAGTTGAGATGGCGGGAGAAGATGATGCTCGATTTCAAGAACTTTTAGCTTGACATATGAAAATC
The DNA here is from genome assembly GCA_900406495.1 of Sisymbrium altissimum. Classification (NCBI taxonomy): domain Eukaryota; kingdom Viridiplantae; phylum Streptophyta; class Magnoliopsida; order Brassicales; family Brassicaceae; genus Sisymbrium; species Sisymbrium altissimum. The sequence goes on from OVBI01001659.1 coordinate 25,055, forward strand.
AATGACCGAGAAGCGCATATTGAACTTCATAATGCTTTTGAACATTTATGTTCTGAATATTCTATTTATGAAAATTAGTATGGTGTATTTCATTTTTGGTTTTTTATTTATAACTTATGCATTGTAATTTTTCTTTAATGGATTGTAATCTTATATTTTACTTAATTAATCATTTAATAATTATTAGTTATCAAAACTATAAAAATAGATCTAATTAATTTCTTTTGTTTTTAGTTTAAATATTGAAATTTATTTTGTTATCAATTATAATTTCATATTTCATTTATTAATTAATCAGTTTTGTAAATAGTTATTATTTATTAAAACTATTAAATAATAAAGAGCTTCTGAAATTTAATATTATAATAATAATGAATATTTTTTTTGGTGTAAGATTTAATATTTGTGGTTAGAGATGAAAAATAAAGTTAAACACCAAAACATCAAATATAGTATTTTTTCAACACCAAATTTAGTGTTTGGGTTGGAGTTGCTCTAACACAGAATAATCACCTCTTTCTTCTTTCTCTTATTAGTCTATTTCTCTTTTTTTACAATCGCAATTTCAACAATAAAAATTCTAACAGAGCAGAAAAAAAAATTATGAAACATAATTTATATGAAAGATCATTGGCTTACAACTATCAACCTCGATTGATGAGAGAAAGATCAAAATCTGAGATGGTGGATTTCCAATAACTCAATTTTTGAACCCTAGAATATAGAAATTACCCCAAATCCTTTATACCAATGGTGTCATAAAAATCTGAAGATATCATGGATAACACAGCTGGAGCAAACAAAGAGAATATAGCGCAGGGAAGAAAGCAGCTCCAATAGGTATTAGTTCTTTTTGGTAAATTAGCTGACATCAACACGGATGGAGGCAGTGGATGCTGAAGATGAAGCCTATCGTGGATAGAGTTTTCTCTGAGGGCCAAAACTCTCCTTACGTTGTAACAGTATTAGTTTTTGGTATGAGTGGTGATGGTAAACTTTAATTTATTTTTAATGGTTTTACATTTGCTTTGGTTGGAATCATGAAATTAAAATCTAGAAAGGAAGCGAGATTATTGTGCTTTGCACATTTTAGATAAGTTAGTGTGGACATTGAATCGTGGATACAATTAATTAAGCTAAACATCATGCAGGGATTCCATTAGTTGTTACAATTCCAAAACAACATTAGTCAGCATAAGTCTGATCGAATCAGCTACACACAGTAGGCAAAAGAAGAATTTAGTGCTAGTTATTTTTTTTTATATAAAATACATCATCCATTTGGACAACAACAAATGTTCAAGATTTTATGGTTACTAATACATTGTCCATAATAACTTGACCATGTGTATATGGAATTCGATTTATGGTGAAACTGTTAAGAGTGACCAAATGACGCATATTCAATATCATTATTCATTTCTAGTAGCTGCTAAACTTATTTAAGAAAACTAAACGTCCTAAAAAGAATTAAAACTTTGACTTCTGCATTTCATGTGGATATACAACAAATTTTGACTTCTATATCTACGAAAGTTGACCATTTTTGTTTGTCCATATGGAAATACAACAATGGATGAAGATTAATTGTGCCTCATTTACTCTTTATGTATGGAAGGCTGGATCATTATGAATATTGCTTGTCTATAAGAATAGGTGTCCAAATTCTCTCCTGCAAATATATTTGGCTTGCTTACTTAAGTATTCAAATCCAACCAGAGTTTTAGATAATCTCCCAACAATCTCCTTTCCACTTGAGAGAGAGTAAATTGGAGGCCAGCAAAGTTTTGTATTGTTGTCCATGAAGCAAACTAAAGAAGAGCCTGATTTGAATTGCACAGATTATCCATAAACACAATGACCTTTTTCTGCTATTCTAAATTCACCAAAACCTCAACCATTACAAAAATCCAAAGAGAGACATATGTAGGAATATTATCTCTATGATATGGCAAAACTGAACAACTGTTTTATATAATGATAATAACAAAACTAAAATATAAAATAATTATCCATACAAGATGAATAAAACAGTTTGTGGAGTCGAGACACTCTTTCCTTAATTCTTTAACTGTCTGTAGTATGATGGAGTTGACGTAATCAGAAATCTCATGATAAAACCATACTTCGACTATTCCACAACAGTAAGAATAGACACAAAATATAACATAAACTAAATAATAATAAAATAAGAAAGCAAGAGATTGTTGTTTTGATTATTTGTGTTGCTCGTGTACTTTGAGAAAGTGGGAGACATTGTCTTTTATAGCACGATGACTTAACGTCATTTGATGCAAAGACTCAACCTTACGTAACAGAGAGAAGAGTTAAATGACAAATCAATTGTCATAATGAAGATTCAATCTCCTTTACTAAAGTTTACCAACGTTTACTTTTCAAAAATAATTATATTATTAACCTTGACCAAATCAATGTAATAATATATTATTTTTTGGAATTGTTTTTTTATGTTTATGAAAACACAAAAAATTAACAGCAATAAGGTTTATTAAAAACAAGTTAATGGATATAAAATCCAATTAACAAATCCAAACCCAAAGCCAATTCCAAATATCCAATGTGAAAGCTTTTTAAGTTTTCCACTTTGAACCTCTATTCTCATTCACAGCCATTCTGATTTTGACATGTGACTACACTATTTTATAGTATTCATGAAAGTTTGGTAATTCCGACCTTCGCCCGGAAACATACCTGTAAACTTAAGTATTGCTTGTCGAGTCTTGTCTAGAAAGTCAAATCTGTTTAGTCTGTCAGGTGGTCCAGTGTCTAGAGTCATTTATATTCATGTGGGGGATTATTGGAATTATTTTTGGACAACATGTTTTGGCTAATATTCCGGTGGCTATTCTGGCCAATTCGTTTACCGAAATGACCAGATCTTGGTTTCTTTGGATTCCTTGTTGTGAGCACTATAAGATAGTGTATTCATATGTCAAAAACTAATTCGTTTGAATGAGAAATGAAAGTCTAAAGTGGATTACTTATAAATTATAAAATGTAACATTTGTAAAATGTCTCATTTAGTAGTTATTGATTAAATCCCTCTTACATATAAAATGGAGAATTTGTAACAAGGTGAAATACCTTAAGATACATTTGATATATTACAGAAAGGAGATACTTGAGCTGGGCTTAAGTTTTGAGCTTCTGGATTTGACTAATGGGCCAACGGAACAAGAAATTATTATGTAGAATAAATTCTTTTTGAATTATGTTTGTTGACAAAGTCAGCACAAATAATATCTCCTCCTTTGATATTTTCAAACGTGAGTTAAGTGGTTATTTAGTGCAAATTTATTTATGATTTTGTAACATAAGATAATAACTCACGTTGATTACCAAATATCCTCCCATTATTGTTTGTACGTGTCCTAACATTCATTTGGTTCTCTGCCTATAAAACCAAACCATGTTCTCCTCATTCTAACACACGTCCTCATCTACAAAAAACATAATTTCATGCATCTTTATTTCTTGTCTTTGAGTCTGAGAGTATATCATAGTTCTAGGTTCGTCAGGCTTCGATTCTCAAATGCTGTGAGATTGAAGATATAAACAGTTGTATCCTGAGATCCTTAAGCGTATTAAACCGGCACACTACGGGCGATTATTAGGATTAAGGAGAGAGATCTTACTCCCGACTCTACTTCCTTGTTCTTTCCAATCTGTTTACGGTATCGTATATATCATCATTTTAATTTATATTGTTTGTAATTTTGCTTTACATATCAGATTTTCTCATACTATAAATATGGTGTTTACAACATATATAACAGATTCAAGAAAATAAATTCTGCCTTTCGGATTTTTGATCAGAGCTTCAAATTATACATCAATATCAGGAATTGAACCCAAATAGTAAAATTTTCAATGGTTCATTTAGCACCGAGTAGAAAAAATACTGTATAAAAATGAAATTCAATCCAAAGACAGAGACAACAGCATATGAGTACAAAGAGAGAATCTGAAACAAACATCAAACATATGAATTACTTTCTCACGACTATGTTAGTGAACCGCGTTAGCTGGAGTGGAATAAAAAAATCTCAACAGTAGCTTTTTTTTTTCGAGTTGATTCTCTACCGTATGTGATTTAACAAAGATATGGTGAGATTGAAATACAATTGATAAAGAAAATTTAAGAAAAAAAAAGATCGAATAATTGAATTATCGACTGAGAAGATAACAAGAGGGTAGAACAGACTTTTCATTCTTTGTAAATGTTTCAATAGTTTTTTTTTGTGAAAAATAGAACAAACTCCTACAGTCGAATACGACGTGGGTACGCAGACCCATTAGAATCTTCATCCAAAATATGAGAAACAACATGAGGACATGAATCAAACAAATAGACCCCTAAGGGTTTAGAAAACGCATAATTGGCTAGCCCGTCTGCGAGACGGTTAGCCTTTCGGTATCCATGAGAGATTCGGACTGACCAGTCCTTTCGAAGAAAGCCATAGCACATATGTATTAGGAATGACAGAGGATGTTTCTCATTTATCACTGTCTTTAAGAACTTATTAACCAACTCAGAGTCAACCTCCAGCTCCAACCGTGAGATCCTTCGATCCCATGCAAGACATAAACCGTAGTAAACTCCCCATAACTCCGCGAGAGCCGCTAAACATATGCCAATGTTGAAAGAAAACCCTCTTATCCAGTCTCCCGCCTCATTCCTTAAAACACCTCCAGCTGTGACAGAATCAACCATCATTGCCCTGAGACCCGAGCCACTCTGTCCCACGCTCCTTGATGTGATCATGAACCGGCTGGAAGATCAAGGACTGAACAGCACGTACCAGGAGGATGATCTGATCGTACCAAAGGGGCCTATGACTCGTTCAAGGACCAAGAAGCTTAGTGAAGCAGTTGGCAACATTCTCTTGATAGCTTGGAAGCAACAGGACATACTTGAAGAAAGAAGGAGCAACCGTGACACTCTCATTTCCATTCAAGCCAACATACACTCAAGCTGATCATCATCTAGGCAAGTGTTACTTGTGGGTGCTCTTTTTCCCTTGATTAGTTTTGTCCCAATGGGTTTTCTAATCAAGGTTTTTAGCGAGACCTCTTGTTTCACTTCACACCACCTAGTTGATGATCTTGGCCGTGCCTTTCTCTTCTTTTGGACCGCCTTCATTTCATCTTTGATTTGTTTTAGACTATAGTTTTATTTTCCTTCTCGTACGCGTTTAGACATTAAGTGTTTGGTCTTTGTGAGCTATTCCAAGGGAGCGTGTTCCCTTTATTGCTTTTGAACTCGATCGGTTTTGGT